>JALPQI010013338.1:0-47592 GCA_025490895.1 Thaumatotibia leucotreta | reverse complement strand
TACATATCTCAGTATATTTAGTATAAATGAATCGGTATAATATTAATTGTCACCTGCCTCTCCTATTACTAGTAAATGCCCATAATCGCCACGCGGGGCAAGTGGGTTGACGATCGCAGTAGTGTGTCCACTATGATGATGGTGCTGCCCATCATCATCATCATCATCAGCCTATGATAGTCCACTGCTGAAATTATGCGTATAAACGCATTAGGAGGAAAATACCTATAATCGCCACGCTGGCCAAGCGGATGGGAGTCATCAATCTTCGATAAATAAATGGTCAGTGACACTTCAATCCCTTAGCCGACTCATACGACACCCACGGGAAGAGTTGGGTGGTGACAAAGTATTCTTATTGCCATCAGCGGCATCACACACGCTTAGGGCATTTTATTATAAAAATACTTTTACAGATATCAGTGTAGCCATTTATTTACGTAATATTAGTTATTCAAAATGCTGTCATAATACAGCAGAACAAAATAACGAGCACGATGTACTACATAACTGCTCGATATGATTAAAACATATCACGTGGAATACTTTAGGGCGTCGTGCTCACTGCCAATAGGGTAATTCTAGATAACTAAGTAATCGTTTACATGATTGTAAAATAAGTGTAAGTCATACTAATGCTATCAAATAGGATGGATATCAGAGTAAGTAGCTACATATTCTAGGATTTTGATATGATGGTGATGAAAATGTAGTTGGTTGGTAGGACCTAGGCATCTTACATTTTGACTTTTTTATTATTACGGTGGCAAATAAGCAAAGCATACAAGCCTTTTGATGGCAAGCAGCTGCTGTAGCCAGAGGTAGACGACGACGACAAATGGGACAGAAGATACGACAATTCCTCCATCGCCGACGCAGTGCATCCTCATCATGGAGTTCTGACTGCTTGAATCACCAACTAGACAACACAATTACTCTAGTTCAATTTGGCTGTGGTTTCTGTAAAGTATATTATTTAGTTTAGTAATACTCATTAGAATGTAAAGGAAGGGGTAAAAGCAGTCAAAACTAGTGTTATAATTTTGTTATCATATTGATAGGAAGGTCTTTTAAAAAGTAAAGAACCTCATATGTAAAATAATACACATAGTTGTACTTAGGACCTAATGTTGTCTGCCAGTTTGTCTTTTCAGCTATGAAAAGCTTTGATCAGATTTTTTTTGATAGCCTTAAGAAAAAAAGGAAGGTATGTGATCCCTCATTTAGTACCTGTGTATGTATGGTATGCTATTTAGGTTCATGCTTATAAATGCCTTAGGTTTTCTATATGAATAGGATTGTTCTATCGCACCATGCCCGAATAATTATCAATCGAATTATCTAATTAATGATAGGAAATAAGATTGTGAGCTATTATTATGCTACATAAGATAGTTCAGACTTCACATTCCACAATGGTGAGAAGTATCTAATAACGCATCCTGTTAAAATACTTAAAATAAGTAGTAGTAGTTTATAAATAAGTACAAATGTCCAATGCCAGTGAATAGGTTCTAAGGTTTTATTGGCATCGTGGTCTCCTTCGATTCTCATCATCATCGTCAGGCTATCACAAATACATCCCATTAGCATATTGACGCATTAGGAGGTAAATACCCATAATCGCTACGCTGGGAAAGCGGATTGGCGATCGCATTAATGTGTCCACTATGATGACGCTGCTGCCCATCATCAATCTTCTATCAATGAATGGTCCGTGACACTTCAATCCTTTAGTCGGCTCTTACGACACCCACGGAAAGAGTTGGGGTGGTGACAAATTTATTCTTATTGCCGTCATCATATGGCAACCGCAACCACATAGCGAATTCGATTCGATACTAGTACATAAATACTTCTGAAAGGACTAGTTTATTAAGTTTTCTTATCTCAATAATATATAAGTGATTTGTAACCTACCTAGGCCGAGGTGTAAAATAAATAAATAAATATGTTGGGACATCTTACACAAATCGACTTAACGTAACGGAATAATGTCTTATTTATGTCAGGTTCATTATGCATCCCCATGTTCTTGTACTCGAAACTAATACCTACTAAAACATAAACTAGATTATGAATGACTGAAGTCTAATGTTTTTCAAGTGAGTTTATTGTAGATGGCAAGTATCTGTGTAGGTATAAGTATGTATGTGTCATCATCATCATCATCAGCTTATGATAGTCCACTGCTGGACATAGGCCTCTCCTATTAACTATGCGTATAAACGCACTAGGAGACAAATGCCCATAATTGCCACGCTGGGCAAGCGGATTGGCGATCGCAGGAATGTGTCCACTATGATGACGCTGCTGCCCATCATCAATCTTTTATAAAATAAAGGTCAGTGACACTTCAATCCCTTAGTCGACTCTTACGATACACACAGGAGGAGTTAAGGTGGTGACAAATGTATTCTTACTGCCATAACCAGACGGCCAATGTATGTGTATAGGTACTTTATTTGATTTAACACTATAAACCTCCAGCTTCTCAGGCAATATTATTAGGTATTACAGAGTAGAATATTGTTACACATAAATCTAACACCGTTTAATTTATGATATAGTATGAATTTTCAATTTAAGTTACTATACCAAAAACGAAGTAGAAGTACCAATTTACGGTCAATGCATCATCATTTTCTTGAGCGTTGTAGGCACATTTGCCGTAAACCCGAAACCTGTAATTTTAGTAGTCCTAATATGCTAAGCAGTGTTTGGTACTAGATAGGTATGATTTTATGCCATCAATGTCATACATCCGTCCTTTTCCTAGTTCTAAAAATACATATCTATGCATATATTATGTTATAGTACCTATGTGCTGGTCCGTCCGTCTGTCCATACCGAAGCGGTTTCTAATTAATTTTAAAGGACTCGTGAACGAAATATCGTTATTTGAAAGTATCTTAATTCTTTTGAAATCTCTTATAAACTTCCCCATTTCCAATAATACAAGAATTTACAGGTAACCTATACATATATTCATAGGTACCTACTTACTTGAACAAAGTTACTAGATTTAGATTGTGTTTATGATGAGTCATTTGAGTAATGTCGCTGTGATTATTATACTAATTATCACGCATCTTCTACAATGACCATAATGACAATGTATTTATGTTTCAATTATTGCAATAGTAAAGGGCATTTACCATTTAAAATGGCGATCAATTTGTATAATTTTATATTACTCAAGTCAAGTATAGTCTAGTATATATGTATAAATCAACCTAGTCTTAAGTTATTATTATTATTATTGTTCGTCTTTACCTTATCTCGGGACCATGGGGTCTCGGACCTTTGGGAGGCATACGTGGGGCCGAAGCCAACAGCGCAGAGGCCTTTTAAGACAAATAATCTAAAAGCAAGGGATACACGTGGCGGATACCATCCCCGAGCGCACAATATGATACGTCCGGAGATGGTCCCCGCCAGGTGCAAAGACTATTGCAGTGCAGCACTGTGACTGCGATGGAAACTAAGGTCTTGGGCTATGGTTGGTATAATGGATGGACTGGATACTGGGTTATGGGAGGAGACTAGCGGACACCTGCCGTGACAATCAGTCTCAAAATTGTAAAAAGGCAGGTGGTGACTCGCCAACTCATTTAGTGGGCCCTACAAACGGCCGCATGCACAGTGCGACAATAGCGCAACATTTCAGAGCGGCTTTGAGGTTGTCGAGAGGTGAGACTGCGGTAGCCAGATCCCGGTAATCCGTTCAAGGGCCGCCGGCGTTATGACATTTTACACTTCCAACCTGGAGCATAGGTCCCGCTCTTGCGAATCCACTCTGGCCGGCCGGTCAAGGCAAGCACAGAGGCGAGGGCCATATAAAAGGGCCCTCTGGAATAGGGGTCCGCGGTGTCGCCACTCACCGTCAGCTCGCCACAAGCTGCCCCCGATTATTATTATTATTATAAGCCCATTCTGTCCCATTGCTGGGCAAAGGCCTCCCCCCTCTTCTTCTATTCATCCCGGTTCTGTGCTATATCTGGCCACCTGGCCAGTCACTTAAAATTCTTAAGTTACTAATATATTATTTACTTTTTACATGCACATCGAAGAGCAAATGCAATTAATCAGTCAACAATGGTGAACTACATTCAAGGCAAGATGAGATAGATATGAAACGGACAGTGGAATACTTCGTCAAGAACTTTAATTATGATGAAGAATAGCTCCTCCAGGAAAGGTGGTAGGTATACATCCTTGGTATTGAAAAATTGGTAAACAGTGTCCGTGCTTAGATTAGCTTTGAATATAAGATTCTATTAAATAGTATGTACTCGTAAGTAATGTAAACAAAAATGTACTATATAATGCATCAATCTGTGTGTTCTATAAATATGCATCAAGGCAACTTGCCTTTTTTAATCTAAATATTTCGTTAAGGTATCTTACGAAAGTATAACCACAGGTAAATGTGAGTACCTAAGAAGTATAGTGTAAAATAGTTTTCATACCTACTGCGTAAAATAGTCAATATATAAATGAACGTCATAAAGCATTCATACACAAATCTACAGAGTTTCACGGTAAGCTCCATTAAGGCTTGGGTTTTGTGTACTAATTAAAGGAGGATATGTATATTTGGTATATATGTATTAGATACTTAAATACGTAGAAAAGAACCATGACTGAGGAACCAATATTTTTGTAATAAATACTACTTACGCGAAGAGATGCACCCTCCGGGATTCGAACCTCGCTTCGCAAGCAGGGTGACTACTGATTATCGACTAAATTATGGAAGCCGTCATGTAATTAATGTCTACAACAAAAGTATACAAGTGCTATCTTTTACCATTGATAAATAAACGATCGTTTCACATTTAATTTTATTACAAGGGAAACCATTGTCGATTCGCGCATATTTTTAGTTTTATCTTAGAAAATCGTAAGAGAAAAGAGATCTCTATATTGTGTACGGGTACAAATAAATAATTTTATTTATCTTCTATTCGTTTCTGTTGTGTTTGCAGGGAAGTCAAGTCCACCTAGAAGAGCTCCGAGGCGTATTGTCTTGTCGTGTCTTCACCCAGAATCTGTTTTGTCATGACGTATGATGTCAAAGTGATTCTCCCACTAGGAAATTAGTTATTAATTCGTTATTCATTATTCGAGCTTTTGGCGGCAAGTCACTTTCAGGCTAGAGGAAAATGTAATTGAAAAACGTAGTGGTTATGGTAACTATTATATGTATTTATAGAACTGGGGGAAATGTTCAAGAGTAGCTATAGCTGTAGGTATATTAACAAAGGGGTGAAAATTCAATAAAAGCCAATTTTCCGATAGCGAAGTAACTGTGCTGAATATATGTACATATTTTTTATTTAAAATACTTTTTAATTGGTTAAACAATCAAGTCAGGATCTAATTAGCATTTTGGAGAAATCAAGCGATCTTTTGAAGTTTCTTAAGCATGTCCTGTCCATGGCGAATTTTGTATTTATTTAAATAACGTTTCTGTCAGAAATCGAAGAAACTGCAGATGAAGACCACGGGGACTCTCAGAACTTGGTACACGCATTTCGTTTGCGGCTGTCATAGATGTGGATTATGTTATTTACTTACACCAATATTTTACAAGTCGATAGGCCCAAAGTAATAAATAAGGCTTAGATTGTGCGAATGCGTGACGATATTGTGTGTGTGTGTGGTGTGGATAGACGACATATTTCTATAATAGATAGGTACAATATACATCATCATCATCATCATCATCATCAGCCTATGTTAGTCGACTGCTGGACGTAGGCCTCTCCTATTAACTATGCGTATAGACGCATTAGGAGGTAAATGCCCATAATCGCCACGCTGGGCAAGCGGATTGGCAATCGCAGTAATGTGTCCACTATGATGACGCTGCTGCCCATCATCAATCTTGTAAAATGGTCAGTGACACTTCAATCCCTTAGTCGACTCTTACGACACCCGCAGGAGGAGTTGGGGTTGTGACAAATGTATTCTTACTGCCGTCACCACACGGCGGAATAAAGGAATGTCTCCTTTAAGTAAAATTAGCTAGCTTAAGGATTTAAAGTAGTTTTCCTCCAGGGCCTGAGTTTAATTTCTACACTGTATATACTATAGGTACTGAAATAGGAAGATATACTTATATTGAAATAACAAGAAAACAACCATGACCAAGGAACAAATATTCGTCTTCGCCGGGATTCGAATCTTTAACCTCCAGTTTCGTAGGCATAGTCAATGCTAGCTAGGTTATGGATGCTGACAAGTAGAGTTTCCAGTGTCAATAGCAGACTATCAGCAGTAAAGGAAGTCGCCCGTAGGTGCATGAGCTGACAATATTTAAGTATTTACTCGTAGAAGGTGCGCTATATGACGATCTTACATTAATTTAAGCAACTAATAAGCAATACAGGATTTTTGTCAGAGACTATTTCCGATGGCGGGGTCGTTGGGAAATCCTAGAATTTTGGGAACTTCTAAACGGATTTTTAATCAGTTAAGTTCCTCAAGTATTGAGAAATTGCGTTCATTCTTGAAATCCACGTTTACATAGATGTTTAGTACGTTCATGTACATATCAAGCGTATTCATATAAATATTATATTTTTATCAAGTGAAGGGTAAAGAGGTGGGAGATGAATACCTTACAGACAACTAAAGTCAAATTAACATTCTCTATCTATTAATGGTGATGGTTTCCTGCTGCGTAACATAACCAAAACTCTACGGGCATTCAATGGGGGGCCCACCAAGACTTCTGTCGACTTTTGCTAACGACATAGAGACATAGGGTCGGCAAAACGTATGTGACATCACTGTGCCCACGTTTATAAGCTGCAGTAGCTGTTTACCATCAGGTTACTTGTTTGTCATAGTGTAATATAATATAACAAACGTGGAACTGCTGATGACAACGGAACAATCACAAAATATGATACATTTATGTTAACCTTATTTCATTTCCGTATAATCTTGTAGCCTTTTGGGATCATAATTACAACGGAACCGGTTTAATTCTTGTGGTTAAAGATTGAAACAGACATTATTGTATAATATATTATAACTAGGTACCTACTACTTTTTCATATTTAAGAGAATCACATATTCCGTTTTCTGTTGTTTTCTTGAATATTTAAGTTATATGTAATAAAATGAATAGGTATTACAGATTATGAATATAATTTAGTGATTCTTCGGCTTCGTATTTGGTTCGTGCCTTTTGAGCTGAATTACCTGAGTAGCGTTAGCTTCATGGTGTCATGTTACCTTTGAACGCCTTACATCTTACACAAGATAGGGCTAAAAAATACACCAAAAGTTCGAACCCAATCGAGCAAATGTACCTAAGCCATACGTAAAAGTGTGAGAATCGCTTTGACAGGTGACATCATGGCACCTAAAGGTGTTCTTAACGTTGCAAGCACCTAGTGACACGTTTAGTTGTTCTTGGTGTTCAAGTGAAGATTATTTCGATACGGTAATTATTTATACAATTAAGTACATTAGTATATAGTAGAAATAGTAAACATTTGAATATTATATTGCATAAGTCAACAATTATGTAACATCTCTTTCTTTCACACGTAGACAGAAACAGACGACTATGGCGGCTCTGACTGGCCGGCCAATATTTAGGTACGTAATTATGTTGTAAGTCGGCTCTGCTTTTAGTAGTGTTAAAGTGAGTAAGAGCATATAATTATATGAATACATTACTATTTATTCTATGTAAATATAAAATCCGTCAATAAGGGACCTTTGAAGTTTCCATCGGATTGTCTATGTTATTATTTGTCTGTCAAGTCTTATCATATTATATTGAAATGGTTTTTGTTTAATAGAGGTAAAACTTAAGCAACTATTTTCCGTACACGTAAATTAAGAAAATTCAGAGTTGTCATTTCTTACCACCACTTTTTTCATACCCAGCAAGTTGTGGCTTAGGTATGTGTATTTTAAGATTATTAAGGACAAGACTATATGTATTAAATGCTACATAAAACGTGACTAAATCATGTGGCAATCTATGAGGAATACGTGTATTCATCATCATCAGACTACATCAGCCTATCGCTGGGCAAAAGTCACTTCTATTACTTATACCTACGCAGGACGTAGTAGGAGGTAAATGCCCATACTTAATCGCCATACTAGGCCAGCGGGTCGGCGATCTCAGTTGTGTGCCCACTATGATGATGGACACATCATCATCAATAAATCCGTCGTCGTGACACTTTATATAATGTAGTCGACGTTTACGATACGCACAGGAAGAGTTGGGATGGTGAGAAATGTATTCTTACCGCCGTCATGCTGCGGCGAGTATTATGGAATATGTGTATTATCGATATGATTATCGGCGCCCAACACCCGCAAGGTTCCATCCTAGTAGCCTCGGCATCGCTTTTCAGTCTTTGCGTTGTTTCCGTTATACGTATGTAACGCAGGCAGTAAGCCGTCGCCAGACTTCGAAGCACTCTTCGAGAGGTTTCGGAAGGATGGATGTGGCTTTGGTGGCTTTAGACGACCCATAAAAATACTGAGGCAAACAACGGAAGACGTTGGGCGGTCTTGTTCCTAATCATTATTTTAACTAACAATTTCATACGTCAATATATTTTTGTAAATTAGCTTTGTTATACAATGTGTGTAATGTGTACCTAAATAGGGTTATAAGCTTATAAGGTTCGATGAAACAATCACGCTAACAATGTATTTATGACATGTACGAGTATAACAACATTCAGTAGGATTTATGAAATACAAAACTAGGACTCGCTTACACGCTTAAAAACTTATAACTTCGCAGGTAAAAGGAGTATTGGAGGAAGTACATATGTAAGTAATTAAGGTAGAGCAGCAGAATACGGAAGATTCCGAGGTAAGTATCAGGTTCGACGCCAAATACCGGTATATAAGTCACGGCCTGCTTATTATTATTCATGTTCATTGATTATCTGGGAAATAGCAATCAGTAACAGGATAAACGCTTCCAAAATAAGTTGTACTCGTACGCTATTTCATTTCAAGAGTCTGATCAAAAAATGAATGGGTATGAGCATCGCTAGCATCTTCAAGCATCTGGACCAGCCTGCTGAGCTCAATTGATAAAGATCATCGATATTTATCAGGCGTGTGCCGTATATATATTTGTATGTATGTATGTATTTATAAATTGTACCGATTGCCAAACACCAAGGAGTACCCGTTTCCTATATCCTATATAGTAGGGTGGATCGATTTTTTTATTTTTGGAAATTCATAAAATAATCTTTATAGATCGATACTTCGTGGCTAGAGAAATAAAAAATATTATGATCATTTTTGGATTTACTTTTATTTTGTACTTCGTTTATAGGCCCAAAAATTGACTCTATTTTTAAGGTTTTTTTAAGAAAAGTCAGTAGTTCGTGGATATTTTCGGGTTTATTTTTATGTAGAAACAAAATAACATTATTTGTCATAAATGTAGAATTTGCACAATTTAATTATATGAAAATTATAACCAGTATCGGCGAAAACTGTTTTTCAACTTTGAGGCTCTTGGGGCAGTACTTACCAAATGAATATCGGAAAAAGGTATATTGTTACAGAATGTTACTTTTTACGACTATCATTCTATTGGCCCACGGTTCCAAAAATCCGAAAAAAAAAATTTTTTTTCATACTTCAATGTATTCATGGACAAAAATTTTTTTTCATTATTTTCTGAAACGCGGCCCTATAGGAATAACCTGTCTAAAAAGTAACTTTTTCAACAATATATCTTTTTACGATAATCATTCGGGAAGTACTGCCCCAAGAGCCTCAAAGTTGAAAATTATTTTTTGGAGGTACTGCGAACAATTATCATATAATTAAATCACACAAACCTTAAATTTATGAAAAACAATCTTATTTTGTTTATCCATAAAATTAAAACAGAAAATATCCTTGCTCATCCGAGTTTTCTTAAAAAAACCTTAAAAATGAGGCCGATCTTCGGGCTTCTATAAGGGGTCCATAATGATAAAATATCCAAAAATGGTCATAATATTTTTTGTTTTTCTAGCCGCATAGTATCGATTCGTAAAGATTATTTTATGATTACCCGAAAATAAAAAAATCGGTCCACCCTACTATATAGGTATATAGGATATAGGAAACAGTAATATTGATAATGAATTATTAAGTAGGTACTTAATAATTCATTATCAATATTACTTTATTCTTTGATTATCATAACATAACTTAGGTACAAGTAAACCGCTAATGCTATAGTAGGTATCCGCATGAAAAAATTATCTGCTAAGTTAACCGTATATTGAATGATAACTTAATGGTCACTGGTGCAAGTGTTGGAAACTTTTAGTTGAGAAGTACTAGTAATGGACACTTCAAACGTAGTCCTAAGAATATATAGGATACCTACGGTTCTAAAGTTTATGTCGGGAAACAATGCATAACTCTTACTTTAAATAAAAAGGAATATTCATAATAATGTACACGGTTCCACATGTACGGAATCGCTTATAGTCAAAGACACTATTGGAATCCAATAGGGTCCTTGACCATTACGAGGGTTGCGTAGTGAAACCCGATAAGTCGAACAAACCGATTTTTTAAATACGAACTATATACACCAGCGTCAAGTTGTTAATTAAATTGGTAATATCTGAGCGTTTCAACCGCCTAATTTTGGTGGCATCATTTTTGCCGAAGTTTCTAAACGTCTCAATGTTATACTTCGTCATTTCCTTTAGTATAAGGTACCGTTCCTCCTTCAAATGACATGATAAGTAGCACATTGTAACCAATAGAAACTTCGGCAAGAATGTTGCCACCAAAATTAAGCGGTTGAAACGCTCGGATATTCACCCACCTACCTATACTATGTATAGTTGGTATATGAATGCAAATTAAGAAAATTAAATGATTGACTAAATAGATTCATAAGTCTGGAGGCTAGCATATCTTGTGTTTAACAGTAGCACGCTGCTTTTTCGCGGCTACCAGTCTCTTGTTAATCAGTATAATCGAAAAGAGATGGCTAGCTGCGTGTTGCTTTCATGGGTGTTTCTATCATTTCGTGCAAATCATATGTTTGCTGAAATAAAAAATAAACTAACTCCTAAATTCATTTCAAATATTTTTTATATGTTGCGTGAGGTTCATAGGTATACTTAGCATCTAAAATTAATTCTATTATTGCAACATAAAATATATAAATAAAATATAAACATGCTAAAAACTCATTACCATCACCGGTCAGAACCTAGATTTACAGATTTGAGAGCGAATTACATAACTATTACATGTACTACTTTGATTCAACCACTTAATTTAGATGAAGTATTTATAAGGGCATGAAAGTTTAGTGGTTTAACAGTTTTAACACTGAATATTTAAATCCACTGCAGCAAAATCTTTTTGTCAAGAAAATAATGTCATTACCATATATATAGTTTGCAACAACGGAATTGGCCAGTAGGCATTGCAAATGTTATTCTATACGAAGTTCCCTCTGTCCGCGATCCCCACCTCAGTCGGCTAGTAAACAGTGAACAAGACGGACGTGTGCCATTTTTTTCTGAAAAAATATATCGCGGCGGAGTTTTGGATTTGGTACAGTTTTTTTTCATTACCATTTGCACTGTTTTGATATTAATGTTTAAGTGTTTTATTGAACTGTGAATACTTAAATAATGAATATTCTATTCGAATGCTTAGTGAATGAATGGACCTGCAATTGCATTTATTTTCAAAGAGTTAATCTACAAAAGGTAAGGAAAAGTCATTACCATTCTTGTCATTACCGTAATTTACTGTTAACATACTAAAGAGAATGGTAATGAACTAAAAATTATGGTAATGATTTTCAGTATTAAATTCTTGCCACTATCTTATGTTAATTACCATTCTCGTTTTTTATCATGCACCTGACTGTTGAAAGTAACAAGTAATATTCAAAACTACATTTTCAGTAGGTATATTCCAAATATAAAAAGTTATTCATTAAAAGATCTCAAAATTCAAACTTAAACTTTGGACTACGTTATTTCTTTTTTTGACCTATCATTACCAACATCGCATTTTCATTCCCATATTCTATAAGTCATTACCATTTCTTTTGGAAAAATCTTTTGTTCATAAATCGGTCAATTTTGCGTACAATTGAAAATGTATTATAGATTAATGTTTCTTTTTCGTAAGTCTTACCATTGCCACAACAAAAAAATGAAAATAAAAAATTCTCCCAAATTCTCCCAATTTGCACGAAATGATAGAAACACCCTCATACACAAGATGTGCTAAGGCCACTGTGTCTCATGGGCCTCATGGCGGAGATCACTGGGGGGCTAGAATATCTTGTATTTGACATCAACTTACAGATACACATCTCCTTTTAATCTATGCAATCGAAAAGAATCTGGTAGGTGCAAGTTGCTGTTAAGCACAAGATGTGCTAGGGCCACTGATTCACCTCATTGGAGTAGGTGGAGTTATGAGAATATTTTAATATTTTGTATGGGATACTCCAAAGCTTATACTATGAAAAATACTGTAGTAATTGTAATAAAATAAAATTGTTAAAAAGGTCCTAATTGTTTCATTTACTATAACTATAAAACATTAAGGTTGTTCGATTACCATATATATTAGAGAATATTCGCATATTTTTATAATGTGGTAATACGTTACGGCTTGCTAAACCACAAGCAATTCTTTACGCTTAGCACATGTTCGGAGCGACAGTATGTCGCTGCGAGATAGATTTCCCGTCTTTTACTTACTATTATTAATAAAAGGGACGGATAGTCTATCTCGCAGCGACATATTGTCGCACCAATCATGTGCTAACCGTACTTATATGGAAATCAAACCACTTTAATGCGGGAATTACACTGAGCTGTGCACCTAAAGCAAAGTATGTTGCTTAGTAACGACGCATGATGTATTAGACGAACAACGAAGTGTAATTGTCACTTAATGCGAAAAGTTTGATTTATTATAAATCCATTATTCATCGATAAATGAAGGGGTTATTTTATAGTGTTAAATATTTGACATAAACCAATAAAAATAAAAATCTAGGTACAGCATGCTTATAAAACCGTAAGAGTACATAGTTCCAAAATCTATGCCTCTCTTTTCGTTGTAAGCTTTATCACGTTGTGGTGCTGCGGGGGCATATACATACAGGATAGAAATACATAGTAATTGAGACTGATAGATATTTTAGAGTAACGTAGGCATCAGGCTAGCATAATATCTTATGCGCAACACCAACACGCGCTCTTCTCACGGGCTACTAGTCCCTTATTGATTGTATTGATAAAAAAGAGACGGGTAGCCCTATGAAGGCCGCGAGCTACTGTCAATCACCAGTTGTACTAGGACCGCATACACAGTTTTAAAACCATAGACATAAGCGTTATGCGAAGCATTTGACGATTCTAGTTCACCTACTCGCCGCCAATTTGATTATTCTATTGGTCGCTAGATGTCTTTAGTAAAATAAAAATTAATATTTAAGCTATTTATTGCTATGATTATCGGGCATTTCAATTCTAATTTCGACCATTTTAATATACATACGTACGTGTAGCATTTAGACATCATTATTACTACTTGTATTGATTTTGCATTCTTTCGTGTAAATCACGATGTCATTATTAACTCAAAAAAATATTTAAGAATACAATTTGAGCTATTTCACAAAAACAAAACAATATATTATTAAAGGTTAGCGTAATTTATTAACGAATTCACCTTATCATATAAAAATACGGACACCCTAGGGCTTGTAAACATTCTAAGAGTGACTGACGAAACTGACGTTGATTTTACACTTGTGATTAATATTTTTAAGAAACGCTATTCATAACTACTTGTATTTTATACACTACATACATTCCCCTGACACATGCCAGACACAAGTCGGCCATTTTATTGAAGAATAGTAGATGACATTCGACGCTGGAAAGGAGAAATTGGATAAGCGACACAGTGCGTACTTTACAGGAGAAGCAAAAAACCGCCGAGATTTTCGAAAAAAATTCATTTAAATTAATCAGCAGGCCAAATCAAATAAATGAAGCATTATTTGTGGACATAAATATGTTTTCTATGTGATGTTTTAATTATTTAACGTATTCAAGTGTTATTTAATGATTTACTGTCGCTTAAGCAAAATGGTCGGAAAAATTGATTCAGGTAAAATTATCTAACCAACACGTTGTGTAAGAAATAAGGAAGGTAAAAAGGTCCACCCGAGACTTACGTAACGAATGTATCCCGTTAAAATTATCTAACTGCCGAAGTGGCTTATTTTATATTCGGGTAAAAATATATAAATTGATAAAATAGCATAAATATATCATTAAGAAATATCCACATACTTAAAATGAGAAACTATTTTAGACTTCATAGTTAGTCATATTAATTACATGAGTAACATTCCGTGACTAGTAAACGAATTTACTTACATGTGAAAAAAGAAAAACTGTTTTAAGAATTTTTATAACATTATTCCAAAAAGTAGGTAAATAGTAAAAAGGGATATGTGAAGGGGATGGTTCATAAATAAATGTAGGTAAAAATGGATAAACGCCAATAAGTAGTTCTGATATCATAGTCAAGTAATATTGTCTAACCGTCTTCAATTTTAAATTAAGATGAAGGTAAAATTGTCCAAACGACATGAGAACATATCATACAATCAGGTAGAAATAGCTAACCGACAAGTGAAGTTTAGTTGTTACACAGCAAAAATATCCAAGTAAAATTTAACTTGTCATGACGAATAGGTAAAATAATCCAAGATTAATTATGTTGAATTATATTTTATCTAATCTTCAATTTACTAAAAGTTGTCAAAAACCAAGTCGCTTAGTAATAAAAAATGGTCGAAAGTTCTCTAAATCACCAATGGGATAAGCGACACAAATGTTGTCAGATGGATACGAAACCTAGCTCATTCGACGCAGAAAAATTCGCCGATTCTAACGGTGTATATAACTCGATATCTTCAAAAGTGTCGCTTATCCAATTTCTCCTTTCCAGCGTCGATATATTGTCACTTAAATTTTAAAAGGACGTATTTTCTTCTTATGAAGATTATGATGCACATGAGTGACAATGACATTAACATAACATTTATAATGGCCATTGCGTTTCCACTTTGCTTAGTAAATAAACCTCTTTTTTACTCTATGATTACTACAAGTGCTACCTCCATGTAGCACTTGTAGAATCATTTGTTAGAGAAACAGAATTAAAACACACTTGTGAAATTGAGTTTTATATGTAAACTTGTAGACTTGTGAACTTGTAATGTACGAGAAATAGGCCCCTGGCCCATTGTGATTCATAAGTAAAAACTCGCAATGGGTTCGATATATTCTCAATTAAATATTTAGCATGACATGAGAAGACAATGTAAAATAACCTACCTAAATAAACTTAGGTATAGGCATAACTACTTACTCTCACTAGGTTACAACATTTAATGAAATATATTTTTTCCGAGACACACATTATCCTAGTGATTGATAAGATACTAAAAATATCATTGGCTTTGCGTTACCCCGCTGCGCACCCGCTTAATACTTACCTGATGGTTTTATTGCTTGCAATAAAAAATTGCAAATCTTATACTAATTACTCCAATTCTTCTGAACACTTGTTTCTGACATTAACGGAGGTAGATCATTTAACATCGACCAATCAGACCTAAGGGTTGATTACAAGAGGAAACACACCCAAACACCCGCCCTGTGGCTTGCCGAAATTAATTAATCTATGAATATTAATCATTCAGCCGGAGGTATCTATTTTTACGTGGTTCAAATATAAAGAGACTGCATAATTTTTTTTTGCTTAGAAGCAAATATTAGAATTTAACCCCTTCTATTTATTTACATATATATACAGCCCTATGTATTTATAGTAAAACCGGAACTAATAGCTATCTATAACCTATCCATACTATGCCAAAGAAATAAAGTACGTGTATCTCGCTGACTGTGGGATAGCACGTTCAGTGAATGTCATCTCGTTCAAATTTGGAGGAAAAAGTCCGACTGGGAAAGTACTTTCAGCACACAGAAAATGACAACCAAATAACATTAGACCTATGTGCATTATAGCGTTGTATTGTTGCCGGTGAGTAAACTTTTCAAATAGTTCAAATTGGTTATCGTGTGTTCACGCCCAGGGACCCCTGTTGACTTTTTAGTGTTTATCATAATGGATACTGCTTTATATGAAAGTGTTGGCAATGCGCAATTAATACAGCTAAGTTCCGGCCTTCATAGGCATCGTTAGCTGCTTAACATCGGGTATGTACTCGTATGCTTTTATTGCAATAATTCATGTTACGACATTTATTGTCGTGATATGAAAATCAAATGAAGAAGAAAATAGGTACTACGAAGTATATGTCTAAAAAACATTGATAATTAAACCGATTAGAAGGCGTGAACATTTTTAATATTACAAGTTATTTAACACGTGAAGACTTCACCTCAGCTAGTAACATGGACCAACCCAATCAAAGTACGTGTCGACCCCAAAAGGCCCGGGATACGTTTTTAAGAGGTTTTACGCTTCAAATCGGCAGAATGACGGTCTGTCATTATTATTGAGGACCGTTAATTGATGATGTAATTGGAATTTATTGGATCATAAACTTTTCGGGATTGCAGAAGGTTTGGTTTACAAGGTTATTTTTTATATTGTAACATGAGGATATCTTTTAGTTACTCATAGGTCCGATACAAATAATTGCTCATTTAAAATGTATACCTAACCTATATATTGTTTTTCTTTAGCTTAATGATATTAATCTTGCACATGAAGCCAGAAGTTTCGATTAGGGGTCAAATCCCTGCGATGGCATTTATTTGTGTGTTTATCACAAACATTTGTTCCTTGCAATTGAAACATGTTTTTCAACATTTTAATTTAGTACGGTCATGGGTATTTTCTACATAAAAGGTGCGATCGTCGCTTAGTACCCACACACAATAACTAATTGAGTTTACAGTGGGACTAGGTCGATTTTTGTTTGATACTCCCATGATATTTATTTATTAAGTTCTATTTATATTACATTCTTACATATCTGCAAACCAGGTAAGTACCACGAATTACATTATTTGATATTCAAAGGGAGTTTGGATAGCTACAAAGTATAAAATAAATGATTGCCAAAGCCAACGCTAAATTTGCATTAATAAAACAAAACCAAAATGTTTAACTAATTTTCAGCTTTTCCCAAAAACGTTATGTTAATATTAGTCGTTTACGACGTACTAAACTTTCCTATTTTTATCAACAAGACGTCATAATGTAGGTACCAGAGAAAAGAGACCTAGTTCACCAACGTTCGAGGAGGGGATCAAACCTACGTTGCATATCGAGTTGTATTTTTTAAGTAGTTTTATAGATAGTTCCATGAGAGTTGAGGTCACGCACACATCAACATGTCATGTAAACACACGGGGAATTTGAAATTAGTGATACTACGCGGCCACGCTTTCTTAGCATCCACCACTCAAATGTCTCCGATAAAATATTTATACGATTTCTTATAATATTTCTTTGACCGTACTCTAAGGGCAAGCAATACGTGCCTTCCTCTACTATCGCAATCCTGGTATTTTGGTAAAGCGAGAGAGAAGGTGCTGCCATTTACGCAATTCCTATTTTGTTGTTTTTTAGGGTTCCGTAGCCAAAATGGCAAAAACGGAACCCTTATAGATTCGTCATGTCCGTCTGTCCGTCTGTCCGTCTGTCACAGCCAATTTACTCGGAAACTATAAATGCTACAGTAACGAAATTTGGTAAGGATATGTGTTGTATGAACCGCTACAGGAATGTGATACTAAATTGTAAAAAAAACCATTGGGGTGGGGGCCCTCCATACATGTAACTGAGGGATAGAATTTTTTTTTTAGTTGTACATAAGCGTGTGGGGTATTAATAGAAAGGTCTTTGAAAATGATATGAAAGTTTATACATCACATTTTTATTTAAGCAAATCGTTTTCGAGATATCAGGTCTCAAAGTCTGAAAAATGTGTCCCCCCCCCTCTATTTTTTAAACTACGCGATATAAAATTCTGAAAAAAATATATGTTATGCACATTAATAAACTCTATCAACGATTTTTGGTTTGATAAAATTATCTCCTATAGTTTTTGAGGTAGGTTGATTTAACTGTATTTTTTTAATAATAAATTGATAATGGTACGGAACCCTTTGCGCGCGAGTCCGACTCGCACTTGGCCGGTTTTCTGTTTTTGATTAATTCACGTCACCAATCTTACTTAAGATCCTAATTAAGTAATCTTTATTTGTAAACAAACAATAAATAATAAAATTTGGGATCATTAACAAAGTTGGTAGGTATCTATCAAAACAGGAAAATAAAATATTTGCTTCCTGGTCATAGTTGTTTTCTTTATATTTAAGTATGTATATATCTATTCTATATGTTTATCGTCATTGGGTTCAAACCATAATTTGGATTAAAGTGGGACTAAGATAATTTATGTAAGATTGTCTCATGCCAATGATATAATAAGTAAAGATATGTTACACCGGCTCTAAAATTGAAGCGCTCAGATTGTGATAATTCTAACAATCGCTCTTAGTTCTACCCAGACCACCGAGAGGTGTGTACCACTGCCGAGTTCTCGCAAATCACATGAACTGCGCCCTAAAATGTCATTTTTAACCGACTTCAAAAAGGAGGAGGTTTACAATTCGTCGAAATCTTTTTTTTTTTTTTATGTATGTTCCCCGATTACTCGAAGACGCGTGGACCGATTTGAAATATTCTTTTTTTGTTTGAAAGGGTATACCTTCTAGTTGGTCCCATTGTCACCGCATCCAGATCTGATGATGGGATCCTGGAGAAATCGAGGGATCTCTTCAAATGTTGTAGGCACACATGACATTTTTCATTTATTTTCGAAGACTAATCAAGTATTTGCATCTAGTCATGAACATCTTAAGTTGGTGATCTGATGACGGAAGGTACAACTCTTTAGCAATTAGGAGTTGGGGGATAATTCTTTAAGTATAACATATTTCGTGTATTTTGGAAGCTATTTGAGTATTTGCCTTTAGGTGGTCATCCTTTTATGTTGGTGAGCTGATGATGTAAGGTACAACTCCTTGGAGATTAGGAGTTGGGGGATAATTCTTTAAATATAACATATTTCATATATTTTGGAGGCTATTCGAGTATTTGCCTTTAGGTGGTCATAGTCTCATGGTGGTGAGCTGATGATGAAAGGAATAACTCCTTAACGATTAGGGGTTGGAGGATCATTCTTTGTATATAACAAATGTCATACATTTTCGAGATCTATTCAAGTGTTTTCTTAGTAGTTATGACATGTCGGTTAGCGGTTAGTGATTCTTTAAATAATATTGGCATGCTAAGTCTGTTACCTTTGAAATTGTTGTTGTATTCATATAAGTTCGCCAGGTCAGGTTTTTTGGCCTACTACAGTGCAATACATTCTAATTATAAGTTAAAACATACTGAATAACGATTTTATATTTACACTACTAAAAAGCAAAAAATAAAATATTTTAAAAATAAAAATAAAACCGCCTTCAAAAATTGGCCCGAACTAAAAAGTTAAAAATAATTTTGGTTCCTACTACTTAGGATTTCCTACCCAAACCTTTAAACCTTTTACCCTATTCATTGAAATAAAACATTATGGCTAGGTACCCTACAGATTTCTTAGAAGTCGGTGCCAAGCCAAATATGTTCACTTCGCGAGTACTTATATGTATTTGATAGAGCTTTGTAACTTACTGTCACTCCGGTTATGCTTTCATGAAAATGACTGAGGCAGACCATTCTGTTGATAAAAGCGTAATCGGAGTGACAGTAAGTTACAAAGCTCTATCTAATATATACCTATGAACGTATTCGGCTTGGCACCGACTTCTAAGAAATCTGTAGGGTACCTAGCCATAATGTTTTATTTCAATGAATAGGGTAAAAGGTTTAAAGGTTTGGGTAGGAAATCCTAAGTAGTAGGAACCAAAATTATTTTTAACTTTTTAGTTCGGGCCAATTTTTGAAGGCGGTTTTATTTTTATTTTTAAAATATTTTATATGTTATACAATAGTGAAAACCACAAAATAAAATGCAAAATTGCCCTTAACATCACACATCATGCGCATTAAACTGAATTATATATTTTTTCAATTTTACTATTTATTGAAAATAAATAGGACGCCATTTTGACGTTTTTGACTGACTTCGAGAAAAAGACAAGCTTATGCTGTTTAAGATCAAGAGTAACAAAGACAAAACAATGTTTAGCAATAACAACCTTAAGAATGCACGCGCGATTGTCAAATGCTAGTTGTCTCTTTTTTATTTATTAAATACGAGTATATGTATTTTGCCATCTCTTTTACGCATTTTGAAGTATGAAGATAGGTGTATGTCAACTGTCAATAAATCGTAGGTGTATGATGTGAAGTATTTATTTAGCTCATTTTGTTAGATTATAACGTATCTTTACTTATATATCATTGTCTCATGCCATTTATTTATTTTAATTATTTGCTCTTAACGTTGTTCTCGAATATTTGATAGATAGATGGGAACAATTTAGGCAGTAAATATTTCTTTTTAAATGGCTAGTGAGACATCAACATTAATTTTAAACTAACATGACTATGAATGTAACATGAGCTACCGCGCGTTTACTTTTTATCCCGCTCGCTAACACCAATACGCGAATAGGAGCGAGCGGGATGGATGGAAAATAAACGCGCGTTAATACGTAGCGGCAGCTTATGGTAGGGCTACTACTGATATACGACAACATTTATATCATACATTTACATTCGTGTACTCGTATGTGACAACATTTGTCATTTTTTAGGGTTCCGTAGTTAACTAGGAACCCTTATAGTTTCGCTATGTCCGTCTTTCTGTCTGTCCGCAGCATAGCTCCTTGGCCGTTAATGCCAGAAATTTGAAATTTGATACAGGTATATCAATCAAGCCGACAAAATGGTAGAATAAAATGT
Organism: Thaumatotibia leucotreta; assembly: GCA_025490895.1. Classification (NCBI taxonomy): domain Eukaryota; kingdom Metazoa; phylum Arthropoda; class Insecta; order Lepidoptera; family Tortricidae; genus Thaumatotibia; species Thaumatotibia leucotreta. Next base: position 26,550 of record JALPQI010013338.1, on the reverse strand, counting down.
AGATTTTTTTAGGGTACCACCCCTATTAGTAAAGTGGGGATGATTTTTTTATTTCGCTGTAAACCTATGGGGGGGTATAGTGGGGTATAGTTAAATAGGTCTTTGAAAAATAATAAGGGTCCCAAAAGAAAGTATATTTCTTCAAATTATTAATATTTGGAGATAGCCACTTCAGAAGAAGAAAAATTGCCCCTCGCGTACTTTTGATCCGTAGGTTCAAAAAATATGAAAAAATCATGGATAGTGGGCTTACAGAATATTTAAAAATAAAACTATTCCGAATTCTGAACATTATCGGCCCGAGCGGTTTTATGAATAACTACGGAACCCTACACTGAGCATGGCCCGACATGCTCTTGGCCGGTTTTTATCATTTGAGTTTCACTCAGAGGTGAAGAGATTTTTTAAACTGTGAAATTGAAGTTGAAACTCTTCTACTGTAATGATATCGAATATGTATGAAGGTACTTGGGTAAACTTATATTTTATACGTTTTAATATTTAAGGTAACAAGACCAAACCCGAAACCACCAGCTACCCTTCCGAAGGAAAACGAGAAAAATGTCACATGCTATTTTGCCTATGACGCGTGAAATTGGGAGCAAATAAGGGTTAAATCGAGCTTAAAAATGGATCAAACCAAGCTTACTGGGTAAAAGTATCGCTTGTTTAGTTTATATAAAAGTCTAAAAGGTAAAACATTTTTCTATTTGTTAAAATTGCGTTTATTGCATAAACTTTTTCTAAATTATTATTGCACACACAATTAAAGAAAGCTTATATAAAATTAAAAATACGATGAAACTAATAATAATGTTTATAAAAGTTCTATAAATACATTTTAACAAACATACCTACCTTAAAAAAACCTTGGTATAAGAATACCTCGTCGAGCAGGTTTGTCTGCCGGCATAAACCCCATGACGCTGGCGGCGCTACCTCTTTGGACCGCGATACCGATAAATAGATGCTAGTTCTGGGGTCCCCAGAAGAGCGGACCAACCGAGATGGCCCCTGCCATCTTAGTGTTTTAATAGACAGCTTCATGTCGGCTGACCAGGGCCCTAAGATCTCCTGAACCTGATTAGCCTCAGCAGCGGCAAAAGCGCGTATTGCCTGTAGGTCTATCATGGTACCGCTTCTAATCGTTTTCGTCGTTGCCGTCACGTTTTAACAAGTGTGCAAGTGCGAAAGTGGCGCGTAGCACGATAAATGGATAAAAGGGGACTATCATAAGTCACCTGGATGCTGGATGTGGGACTAGACGAACGTATCCACCCACGTCACGTCCCACACCAATATCCTATCTAGTTTCCATGATACTAGAGTAACTCCATCTGGACGCTTGCCATTGTCTCTCACCATACCTGGAGGCTCTAAGGTAGATGGTATTGAGGCGGTGGCTAGTGCCCGATGTCCTAAGTTGTACAGGGTACCATGTCCGTATATGCGGCCGGCGCTTCTTTGGCGTGAAATCGAATCGCAATCGAAGTGAAAAGCAGAGTGTAGGTATAACAAGGCCATAAAATGTATATATGTGTATGTATGTTTTAGTACAGATGGTGTACTGTTTAGGCTCTAGTGCGAGAAGTGGGTAATTTTACGTCAGGTCCAAAACTTCGGAGGGCCATCTGTACTAAAAAACGTCGTACGAGACTCGTGCAAAAACGAACTCGTGTCGATTTAAAACACTCCCTGTCGGTCGTGTTTGAAAACATCGCCACTCGTTTCGAATTTAGTGTTTTTCGCACTTGTGTCGTAATGTACTATTTTACCCTCGTCTACTATTTAAAAAAACTGCCTCGTCTAAATAATGATCACTTTCTGCCCTTGTTGTACAATCTACTTTTACTGACTACGATACCAGCTACGGTATCTACTTTTACCAGACGTGAAACACGTGACAGTTTGCTATAAGGCCCTACCCACAGTGTTTTGATAAGTCATACTGAGCAACTGTTACTATTGTGCCAACTCAGTCTCTAAAATAAAATCTTGTAATTATAATTTCTAGATCAGGCAAACAAAATATTTCGTTGTCAGTCCTATAACAATTTTCGACACACTGTTTACAAAGTACTGTCATTGTCGATATAAAGTGAAATGAGAAAACAAGTTAAGTACTCAATCTAAAACATAACATAAAAATAATTCAGAACATTGCAGTGTAAATCTTATCAAAATGTAGGTAAATATTTGTTCCATCGTTGAATCTAAATAAAATTTGTATTGTGATCGAACTTGACTATATTCATTTTGTCAAGTTAAATAATGGTTTATGTTGATTCAAACTTTCACGATTATTACTCATATTTTGAAGACAGATGAGTCTTAATCGCGTAAACTTACGTTTAATTATATCCTGACGTTTCGGGCATGACGTTACACCCGTGGTCGCAGGCAGACCACGGAGATCAGTCTGCCTACGACCACGGGTGTAACGTCATGCCCGAAGTGTATAATGTGTAATGTGTGTATGTATTAATACCAGGTTAAAATATTTAGTCATAAATCGAGATAGTACCTATTTTATTTATTTAGAATAAACAGAGAACAGTGTGGCATGTACTACTACAATACCTATATATATTTTTAGTACGAGACTTGATTTTTAAATCCGTTTGTTGTATGTTTTTTTTAGGATTAAATGTTCTGTTCTGTCTATTGTCAAAAAGCTACTTCCTGAACTTTGCAAGCCTAGGACTCTAGGACTTAAATTCTGTTACGTAATAATATCAAGTTCAGTTGTCGAACCAGTGACTTGGTACTTCCGGAATCCGGAGACAATTTGACGTACGTAATGTTGATATTTGCAATATTGAATGCTTGAGAAAAATAATGTGCAGGGAATTTATATTGTTAAATTTTATAAACACATTTTATACAGTTGTAAAAGTAGGACATGGTACGTGTAAAAACGAGAGGTTTGTTGATTTTAAATTGGTATTTTGAAAAAAAAAATGACAATAATTAAAATTGTATACAAAGCAAAATTATCCCTTTTTAAGTCATTTATGATTATCTTATAACTTATAACATAAGTAGATTATCTTAAAACATTATATACTAAGTTAACTTTTGTTAACTTAATCTTTAGTAATAGCGATACGATAAACCGAAAACATCACGATACAGCAAATTAAAAACTGGACCTGTGTGTAGCCGTACCATGGTACGGCTCATGAGCTGCCGCTACCGCTACGCAAAATGCTTACGCATACGCATGCTGATAAATGTGTCTTCAGCCTTATAGAGCATAATAATAATAAGTGCATTTAAGTAGATAAATTAAAACAACAGGAAAAAAAACATAAAAAATAACTAAACCTGAAATGTAAGGGTCTCACCAAACCAATGGACGCGGAGTCGGCTTTCGCCGAGTGTTTTACACCACACTATTCAAATTTAGCCGATCGACCGTCTCCGCGGTTGAACACCTGCGTTAAGCAGTCTCACCCTCCTTACGGCCGTCGAAACGCTCGATCGGCTGCGATTTGCTACCGCAACAGTTGTAAAGCGGCGGTCGGCTCTCCCGTGCTCCGTCCTGCCGTCAGACAGCACGCGTACAGCCGCTGAGTCCGACGAACAGATAGATAGGACAGCGGGTGATCGGCATACCTGGGATAACTCGGGGCATTTATACGAAAGTGATGTAGCAAAATATTTTATCGACTAAAAAAATATCGATGTTACTGTGAATGACAACATCAAAATGTTATTTGGCATAAATAAATATTAGGTACTTACTCTTCAATTAAAATCAAACATAACTTTAAACGGTTAGTTACGCGTTTATTTTAAAATAGTTTTCAAAATATACAATTAATATTAAAATATCAATATTTAAATTGTCATTTTGATTAAAATGACATCTGCGTATTAGTTTTTACTATCTGTAGAGGCCCGATATCAGATATTTATGACATTGAACCTCTGTACTGTAATCGAGAATGTTCAATAAGCACATCTTTTATTATAATTATATCGACATCTTTTTAATCGATATCAAATCCCTATAACTTGCCCCCAGTTATCCCAGGTATGGTGATCGGCAATCGTAAATCTCATTTTTGGAGACTAGTTGTTAGTAACTAGTTTGAAATTGAACAGACGTGTATGATTACGACAGTATTACTTCGTGTTGTCAGATCTATTGCAGATTTGAATGTGGGTAATAATTCAAATGAATAAATACAAACGCATCAGTAGCTACTTCGGCCGTCGTCGGCTCTTTTCGGCCGTCGTCAGCTATGTTCGGCCGTCGAAGACGCTGAACGGCTTCCGCCAGCTCTGACCGGTCCTTATCGTAGGTACTCGGCCGTGATCGGAGCCGTTCAACTCTTTCCGGCACCGTACGGCGGTATTAGGAGATTTAGGAATGCGAACGTGTGCGTTAGGCTGCAAACGGGGTCGTACAAATGCGAACAGCTTTATGGCAAAACGCCGTTTTCCCGTCGAAAGACGTCGTTTCGCGTGGGCCGAGCCGATTTACGATGTCCTCGCTCTTATTGCGTTGACATAAAGCTTTTTCCGTACGCGATTAGCCGAAACGGCGTCGACTAGTTTGGTGAGACCCTAATGCAACAAACTCTAGTTTAACGCTCGTTACTGTGGGGTCATAGTTAAACGTAACTTGAAAAAACCTCTTAATTAATGAATGCAGAGTATGCCTGCCCAGTGTGGAAGAACTTTGCACACGTAGGCCAGGTAGATACTGTGCTCAACCAATCATGTCGCTTAATTACTGGATGCCTGAAGCCCACAAAACGCGATCACCTCTATCAATTGAGCGGAATCGCTCCTCCATACATACGCAGAAACGTGGCAACCGCAGTAGAACGTGAAAAACAACTGCGCGATTCCCGACATCCACTGCATCTACTTAAACCTATAACTCGCAGACTAAAATCGCGTAGCAGTTTTATTACCAATCCCGCTCTCGAGTACCAAACGCCACAAGAGGCCCGTCTTAAAGCATGGAGGTCTGAACTTGACGCGGAATCTCTTGATATAGTACCTGCAGAGCACTTGCCACCTGGAGCAAACGAAAAATGGATTACCTGGAAAGCCCTGAATAGATTGAGGTCGGGAGTGGGCCGATCGAAAGACAACCTCCTGAAGTGGGGAATCGGCCCAGAACAAAGTGACATCCTCTGTGAGTGTGGCGATTTACAAACAACAAAGCACATGATGCAGTGCTCCCTGTGTCCAATTACGTGCACTTCGGAAGATCTGGCAAAAGTTACTCCCCGAGGAGTAGAAGTGGCGAGATACTGGCAAAAAATAATTTAGTTAATAATTTATATCATTTGATCCCTTTACACGAATAAGAAGAATTAATGAATCGTATTTCTGGTTTAATTTATAGGCCGTATTACATTTACACACGATATAATTAACGAAGTACAACACTGTTGAAATGATTAACATACATATATTATGCTCTTTGTTTTGAGTTACACTATAAACGTCGTTTATTTTACGTAGTGGTGTATCTGTGTTTGCTTACCCCCGGATATTGTTGCGGAAGCCAGGCCCCGGTCGGAACACGGTTGCTGTAACGAATTTAACTTTAAATTAAAGTTTCCTGTAGCCGTACCATGACTTTGCAAGTATCAGTAACATAGGTTTTACTCGATACGTAAAGTAGGCCATCGCGCTCGCTTCAACATGTCCGTGCGAGCTCGATAGAATGCAATACGTATCGCTTAAAACCAAACGTGTCCTTTACTTTCCAACTTATGGTACGGCAACCTAGGTACTCAAAGAGGATAGCCAATTTACTTTATATGGTATAAATGGTATTTTGTGAAATATAAACTAAAAAAACAACATCAATGTTAACTATTTAGGAGAGATAGAAGATAATAATGAGGATAGAAGAGTAGGAGATAGAATGTTTCAATGTGTTTATTTATCACAAATATTTGTTCCTTGGTCATCCTTATCTATATGTATCTTTCTATTATATATTTCGTGGCCTGGTACCCACATCATAAGCCTTAATCGAGCTTACGGTGGGACTAGGTTGATTTGTGTAAGATGTCCCAAGATAATTATTTATTTCTACTTTTGTGGTCTAATGGGTCATTGCGGAAAACAAGGATTACTCCAGAAATAATAAAGCAAGCATGCATTAAATGCTACCATGATATACATTGTAAACAAATTAAAGTAAAAATAGTCTGTCGTTAAAATTAAAGTTCTTTATTTGTACTATTATCAAAGATACCTAAGCTTTTGTACCTGTAGGTACCTAATTGGCCAAATTGAAAAAGGTTGCCAGGTCTGGGCGAAAATAATTCACTTTTCATAAAAATCCGACCAACTCTAATTTCCAGTTACCGAAGGCATCGCTGAAATTGATTTTATAAACGGTCGGCTCGAAATGCTTAAATTAATTACTTAATTTTGCCCATTCGGTGGGCTGTGCGGCCCAGTGTGCAAATTGGTGAGTGTTAACAATAAATTTAATGGCTAAATTAAACCTTGTTTTCCTATATTAAAGGTTTAAAAAGTAACAGGCATGACTGCGCTTAAATAGATTTTGATTAAACAATTTTCGAGGATAATCAAATAACTTTTTGTTCGATGTACCCATTAGTTAGGAATATACGAGTAGTATTTTCACACCCCCTATTCGAATACGGGCCTTTTTTTCCCTGCTAGGAACAAAGTAATACTTTTCTGTTCAAGGACTTCGTAATGCCAGCCTAAATCAATTACGATTTCTTCAGAATCTATTACGAGCATAAATTTTAAATATTATATACGTATACTTTTCTTATAGGTGGTGTGAAAAGCAGTATGCGTTCCACGATATCGAAATTATTTTCGTCTTGAGCGTTAATGCTTAAAATCTCTCACTACAATCAGGATTTCACTTTGAAATCCCTCACTACTTTTGAAATTATATTGCGGGTTCCATTGCTTTATTCGGAGTTCAATTAACGCCTTCGCCGAAAATATATCATTTTAATCCCTTGTGACAATCTATTATTATTTTTAGCAACTGCTTTGATTGTGTCACAAACAACGATATATTTTTTGTTTTTGTACATCTACAAGGTGTGTTTCGTATAATATATTATCTAGATATGTGTTGCAAGGTCAACGAGCTTAACGGTTGAATTTATTTTCTAGTTACACATTTTAAAATAATATATATATACACGGCGTAAGATTAGCAAACCGAGTATACAAATTCGAAAAACTACTTATTTCTAGTTTAAATTCAAGGTAAGGTATGGAACGTTGGCGAGCTAAGAATCCAAATAAAACTAATGTCGGGCTCAACGACATGAGAATCCAATAGCTACATTCCTTGCAGTCTTTACTCGCCTCGGCGGACTTTAAATAACAGAGCTTTCGGTAATTCACTACTGTGTAAATTATCTCTCTATTTAATTTTTTTTTTCCATGATAAGTCTGAAATTATTACATGTACCAAAATTATTTCTCAGGCCAGTTTTTGTTATTTCATTCATTTTTTAATTTTTGCCAATCGTCAAACAAATTTCGAAAAAATCTTGTGTCAACGTATCCCTTTTGTTACGAGAACAATAAAAATCAAAACTTCTGCTTATACATAAAGCTCCATTCATTGACGTTTTTTGAATAAAAATACAAATCTACTAAAATAATTTTGGATCAGTTACCAAATGTAAGTACTAATGTATAAGATTATAACATTAATGTTCCATATGTTTAACAAGTATTGTATTCTTTTAAATCAAAAATTATTAAATGATTAGATCAAAGTACCTACTTACTTGAGGATAAGAATGCTTTTAATGCCAGTTATTAAACACTTCTCCAATCTCCTCTTCCAGCTCCATCAAGCTCAAAAACATTGCAGAAAACATTTTTATTAGAATGGATGAGGCATAAATGAAATTGAAAATCGCACTGGCTGATTAGGGTTAAGAAAGCAAAAACATAGAATAAAACACAAACAATGTTACATAAAATGTATCATGTGTCGATAATATTAAAAATGACTTGAAATATAATGCTTGTTAAATATACTTGGTCACAACTTTATTGTAGTTCCGCTACAGCCATCGTTGGTTAAAGTAAAAATCACTAAATAGAAAAGATAAAATAAACAACAAGAACTTCGTTGCGTCATAATAAAATTGGTACAATAATTTAAAATTTAAAAAGTATCTCAATAAAAGTAGAACATAAGAACTACCAGGAAGCCATCTGCATTTAATTTAGCTATTCTATTCCATAGGGATAGATTCAGTCTGCTTCTTTAAGAATTTCTTACATTTGCGTCGGGGAGATCCATTTAGCTCTCAAGCGCTGAGTCTTCGTGAGGCCATTTTGCTTTTTGCGCCTTTCATTACGAAATGGAAAATATAGTTTTGGTTCCCTTGTCATGGTATTTAGATCAAATGGACTATTTACACGTAAATATTTTTAATTTGAAACGATTATGAAGACTACGGCTGATTGACTTTTGGAAACTCATATTACAATACAGGATAACCAAACACAGCTTTAAGGAAGAATGAAAACGTTCTCTTTGGTTTTAAGGTGCGGCTCCACTGACGCGGAGCGGAGCGGAGCTGTAGGAGCTGGGCCAATGAGACCGCAAACACTGTGACACAGTGTTTCGAATTTTGAATTTGAAGAATGTAAGTAATTGGTCAATTTTGCACAGCTCCGCGTCATCGTCAGTAGAGCCGCTCCCATACTGTCACTGTCACATTTAGTTTTACACAGAGTGAGTAGATTGCATTAATTACACACTTTATGAAGTCCCGGTTTAGCTTAAGATACGATATTTATCGTGAAAACTTGAAATTGATTTACTGGTATTTCGTTATACAGTGTATTACAATAACCCGAGCTTATAAAAAATGAGTTAAGTATTATCTTATGTGTACATACTTTGAACGATCAATGTAACATGTCTGTCTAGTGTGACGTGGGGTAAATGTACGCAATGGGCAAGAATACTCAATCCCATACATTTCTAACACTTACCCATTGCATACGTTTACCCCACATCACTCCACTGCTTGGTTGTCAAACGGTGCGGGTGACTGCTATTTGTCATTGTCATACGTTTTTAATTAACGATTTATTTTGAAGTACGAGTACATTGCTTCTCACTGAACTTTTATAAATATATTTTTTCGATCTAGTAAACCGTGTGTTTGGCTCTAAATCTGCATTTCATTCGTCGGTTTCAATAAAAACATGCTGCATTATGGTAACACAGTATAAGTATAGCTACTTTATAGTCGTTTGACAGTTATCTTTTGAATAATAAACGTGTCTTCATGGTTTTTAAAAGTAAATTATGGTTAATTTAATTAATTAAGTCATGAAATTGAAAAACTTTTGTTAATATATGTACAAGTAATATCCAACTCTACAACATTCCAATTTTAATTTACAATCGAATCAAGTTTCAACTCCTAGAGAAATATCAACATCACATTTTCTCTGGATTCATCTCAATTATTATTATGATGAAAAATAAATACGGTGCTTTAAATAAAATTCGGTAGTTCAACCAAAAAACAACCAATTACGTACTTACTCTTGCTGCTAGTATTTCATTAAGAAAAATAAATATGTATTTTTTATATAAATATAGATGAAGGAAATGAAAATACACTGTCTTTAACAATTTTTCGGCTTAATTTTGATCCTTGCATTTAATTTTCATGAACATTGTTAATAACCTCTTGTGTGTACATCAGTTTCGAGTTAAAATGATAAAAAATGATAAAATAAAATTAATCTACAGCAGATTGTAGTTAGTCAGTAGTTGTAGGCAAGCACTAAGGTTACCTTTTGCGTTATGTTACCGTTATATTTTGACTAAATAACTCAAAACAGGTAGGCCCCCCACAAGGTAGACTGTAGACTGATAACCTGTTGAAGTTCGCAGGAGTCCGCTGGATGCGGGTAGCACAGGATCGGTCATTGTGGCAATTTTTGCAGGCCTATGGTCAGCAGTGGACGTCTTTTGGCTGATAATGTGATGATGAATTCATAACAACGATAACGTGGAAATAAATGTGTTTCCATCGTCGCAGATATTGTATGATTTACTTTTCCATATTTTATTTGTTTATTTGAGCATGTACCTAGTCAATTAGTAATTTTTTTTTATTATTTTTTTATTTATTAGTAAATTAAATTGAGACGACATAAGGCCCTGATGACGATACAAAAAGCTAAAAACGCCATTCCGAAGACAGACTGTCAAATGTAGGTACTGAAAATTCAACGAAACTTCCAATGGCATCATTGTATTTTTGTGTTATTCTACTCGGAACTCATACATATGTAATACAATGCATGATTTAGCGTCGCACCATTAAATTCTAAAATAACTTCACCGCAATCCTGCATTATATTTATCATAATGTGCAGCCCTGGAATTAATCTTTGACTCTATACCCCGACAGAATACTATCAAGCAGAATTCCAACAAACATAAAAAGTAGTTCTGATTTTATTTGTTTTTTGTCTAGCACTCGTGAATTGTGGATACGTGGTGTTTTTTTGTAAACTAACTTTAGATGTCTGCTAGCGGTAGGGTAGAGAGCAGAGGCTAGTTGAGCAGATTTGGGTTTATTGCCTTGTAATTCCTAAGCACTAGGTTTTAAAATTATAAAACCTACTGCAGTTGATAGGAAATTTAATAGAGAAGAAACGTCTCAGACACTTTTTCTTTTTCGTTTACAATTTCGCAGTAAAATATCTTAAAAGTGATAAAAGTCATTATGCCCCGATACCGAGGTAAGTTGACCAATTACGAGAACACAGAAAAATTAGCCTTTTTAACATGATCAGGCAATTATTTTTGTATATTTTTTTGCAGTATAATTTGTAACTAATATTAAAAACAACCTAAAAAGCCGTTTTATGACAAAATATCAATAATAGCCAGTTATGAAAAAATCCATACTAAATTCCATTGATCTACTTGCCCCATTGCAAACTGCTCAACTAGCCACTGGACTTATTTTATAGAATTCTGTGAACACCGCCGATAAAATTATTTAGAGATGTGCTAAAATTATTATTTTAATTCGATAAACACATATAAACTGACTATGTTTTCATATCAACAGATATTTTTTTGCCACCATGTCATGCTCCACATAGGAACTTGTAATAGGGTTTTGTGTTTATTTTCACTAGACTTCTCGTTTTGCAATTTGAAGTACTAGCCTAGCATGTGTAGTTTCCAAGATATTTAAGTTGCTCAACTTACCCGACTGCTCAACCTGCCCCTCTCTACCCTATCTAGTGCGCGAGATCTTAATTCTAGTTTTACCTAGTATAAGTATAGAGCTAAGAAGAAAAACAAACGTAAATCTGAGGTGCCGGTTGCACCCAAGGAGGCAGGATCCTGGCATCTCCATTAAAAACTTCTCGGATGCATAATAGGGGCGAGACGATAAAAAAACGGAAACCCTCTTGGAAAGTTCGAAAGAAAATGTAGTAGAAAGTTGGTCAAATAAGTTCTTGGAGACATCTAAGTTAAGAGCAAGTATTGTCAAAATATAAAATGGTGGTAACACAGTAGCAATGCGACACGAAAAAGCGAGGCATCCTTAAAGTTTGATTAGGTTTATTTATGGAGCTGCAAAGGCTAGACTTACCTATTCCAATTTATATAATATTCAGCACGGCAACAAAGCGGTAAAGCCAATTATAGATTTTTTTTCGGGTAGTGCGTAAAGTGGGGATTTTTATCTGCAATCCTATAGGTAGTGTGGCATATTGTTGAATAGGTCTCTTAAAAAGAATAAGGATCTCAAAAAAAAACGACATTTTTTCGCATATATAACCTCTCCAGAATTAAAACAGTAGATTGTACAACGAGGGAATAAAGTGACTCATTTCTACCAGAGGCAATTATTCGCTTAGCACAGATCAAAATAGTAGATGAGGGATAAAATGGACATTTATTATGCCCTTGTTGTACACCCTACATTTCACTTCAATTGCGAGGAAAATAAATAAAAATATAATTTTACCACAATCTACATCACGAAAAGTAAAGCGGAAGAACATAATATCATTAACAATTCCCGCCCACTTACTTTTAATTTTTTTTTAGTGACATTTTTAACATGTGATTTGAGTTTCAGAGGCTTGTGGGAACCTCTGTTCCACACTACCTACTTCAGCAATGCAGCGCGCCGAAGGTTGCGCATGACTATCCTGGGCTGCGCGAGTTGCGCGCCCCTGTCTCCGAACCGGCTTCGCGCTGACGTCACGCGCCGGCCCCGGGAGCGCACTTCCAACGCAGCCACGGCAGAGCCTCTCCGATCGCTATCGACGCCGGACCTGTGCCGCTTATCGCCTGCTCGCGCTTGCATATTGCTTACGCACTTAGTAAATTCTCCTACTAGCTTAACGATAACGAATCTATTGTGAATAATTGCAATATAATATTAATGTGGAGTTAGACTTTCCTTTAGTCACCCAGAAGAACTCCCATATTGGTGACCACCGAGTTTGAATTAAATACGCGCTTTGATTTTATAACGGCCGGGCGTTGATAGCGAGATGTCTGACGACGAATATCAGGCGCCGCCGGAGCATAACGGTACTGTACAGAGACCTGCAGGCGGACAAGATGGCGGCGTATCCGGTTCTGTCGACCGCGTGGCGTTGAGGTTACCTCCTTTTTGGGCCGATGATCCCGAGGTTTGGTTCGGTCAGGCGGAGGCGCATTTCAAGGTGTCGGGAATCAAGGATGATTCGACGAAGTTCTACGCAATCATCGCTCAGCTGGATCACAGGTACGCCAGAGAAATTAAAAACCTCATTAAAAATCCCCCGCAACGGACAAGTATCCTAAATTGAAAGCCGAATTAACGAAGTGTTTGTCCATTTCTCGGGAACAGCAAATCAGAGAGGTGCTTTCTACCCAGGAGCTCGGGGACCGTAAACCGTCCCAGTTTCTGCGCCATTTAATTGCAACGGCTGACGGGGGTGTGGCAGACGAGTTTTTACGCTCCATGTGGATGAACCGATTACCCGCCAATATCCAACCATATTTAATTTCGCAGTCCTCCGCCACGCTCGATAACCTCGCCGACCTGGCCGACAAGCTTTGTGAAGCTTCCTTACCTGCTGCGCCGTTCCAGGTTGCATCAACTTCCAGCCAAGATGGTTTGTTGAAGCGTTTGGATGATTTAACCCGGATGCAAGCCGAGCTCAGTAAGCAGGTGGCACAGTTGTCCTTGCATCAGGGCAGGAGCCGTACAAGATTTAATTGCAGTCAGTCCAACAGCAGGTCTAGAAGCAGGGGTCGGAGCCGCAGTAAGACACCAGGTACGTGTTGGTACCATGCTATTTTTGGTGAAAAGGCTAGAAAGTGCACGTCGCCGTGCATCTACACAGCGGGAAAAGCCAGTGGCAGTCAATAGACGCGGCGGCTGACTGTCACTCCAATAGCCGCCTTTTCATTATAGACAGGAAAACCAAGTTGCAATTTTTAATTGATACTGGTTCCGACCTCTGCATCCTGCCATGCCGACATTTACCGAACGGTAGACCGACTGAGTACCACCTCACCGCTGCCAACGGTACTTTGATTCAAACTTACGGGACCCTCAAGCTGCATTTAGACCTGGGGTTGCGCCGGGACTTCGCCTGGAATTTTGTGGTGGCGAACGTGGACAAGCCAATCATCGGAGCTGACTTAATGTCTCACTATGGGTTGTTAGTTGATTGCAGGAATCGTAGACTGCTGGACAGCCTGACCACTCTAGCTTCACCAGCAACGATTATAAATTGCGACACTCCAAGCGTGAAGACCATATCCGGCCATAGTGAGTACCACAATTTATTATCAAAGTACCCTCAACTTACAAAGCCATCGGGTATAACGCGCGAGGTGAAGCATAGCACCGTCCACTACATACGTACCACGCCAGGCCCGCCGGTGTTCACTAGACCACGCCGGCTTGCTCCAGATCGTTTGAAGGTGGCAAAGGCACAATTTGAGGAGATGGTTACTGATGGCACAGCACGACGTTCCGACTCACCGTGGGCGTCCGCCTTGCACCTTGCACCCAAGAAAGATGGTTTGAGGCCTTGTGGGGACTACCGCGCTCTCAATACGCGCACCATTCCCGACAGGTATCCTATCAGGCACGTGGAAGACTACGCACATAGGCTCGCAGGTTGCAAGATCTTTTCCAAGATAGATTTGGTGAAGGCTTATAAACAGATTCCAGTTTATAAAGAGGATATACCGAAGACAGCCATCACCACACCCTTTGGGCTGTTCGAATTTCCCTACATGTCTTTCGGTCTTCGGAACGCGGCCCAGACCTTTCAAAGATTTCTGGATGAAGTTCTACGGGGTATGGAGTACTGCTATTCGTACATTGATGACATTTTTGTGTTTTCCAGAAGCCATGACGAGCATTTAGAGCACCTCGAGCGAGTCTTCCAGCGCCTACAGGACTATGGCTTACTCATCAATGAAGGAAAGTGCGCGTTCGGGATGAAAGAGGTAACTTTTCTTGGTTTCACCATATCTGAGCATGGCACGCGGCCGCTGGACGCAAAAATAAAAGTCATCCAAGAGTTTCCTCCTCCAAAGACAATCAACTGGCTGCGTCGTTTCCTGGGGATGCTCAATTTTTACAGGCGTTTTATACCTCATGCAGCCGAAGAGCAAGCTCCTCTACACGACCTGCTCGGCGGCCCGAAACAGAAAGGTTCTCAACCACTCAGTTGGACACCAGAGTTGCTCACCGCTTTCGAAAACTGTAAATCTAGTATTATTAGGTCCACCCTTCTGGCGCATCCGGAGATGAATGCACCGTTGGCCCTTGTCACAGATGCATCAAGCTCAGCCTTGGGAGCGGTCCTTCAGCAGCTGGTGGACGGTGAATGGCAACCTTTGGCTTTCTTTTTCAAAAAGATGAACAAGGCACAACAAATGTACAGCGCTTACGACAGAGAGCTGCTCGGAGTGTATGAAGGTATCAAGCATTTTCGGTTTATGGTTGAAGGTAGACACTTCACCATTTTCACAGATCATAAGCCCATTACGTTTGCGTTCCATCAAAAAGATCGACATTGCTCACCTCGCCAGTTTAACCAGTTGGATTACATCGGTCAGTTTACGACGGACATCCGGCATATTTCTGGTAAGAAAAATATTACGGCAGACGCTCTATCGCGCATTGAAGCTATCACCGCTCCGCCAGATTTGGAGGCCCTAGTTTTTGCGCAGGAAGCAGATACAGAGTTGCAGCAGATGGTGGCTAATCAAGGAACGTCGTTGGTCCTGAAGCGAGTACCAGTACCAGGGTCGAAGATATCTCTATTTTGTGACGTTTCTCAGCCTAGACCCCGTCCATATGCACCTACATCCCTGAGACGTCAAATTTTTGACGCCCTACATAGTTTAAACCACCCCGGCGTGAGAGCAACAACGAAACTAGTGACTGAAAGGTATATTTGGCCCAACGCGCGGAAGGACTGCCGCACCTGGACTCAAGCCTGCAACGCATGTCAAACTTCGAAGGTACACCGTCACACATCCTCTCCGTTGGGACAGTTCCAGCTACCAGGAGCACGTTTTAGTCATGTGCATATTGACCTCGTTGGCCCCCTGCCACCGTCACACGACTACAGATACTGCTTTACTGCTGTAGACAGGTTCACTCGGTGGCCAGAAGTTCAACCGATCATGGACATCACTGCTGAAACGGTCGCGAAGACATTTTGCAATACCTGGATCTCACGTTTTGGTTGTCCACAGATTGTCACCGCCGACCAAGGACGGCAATTCAACTCGCAGCTTTTCAGAGAGCTGACCCGTCTCTGTGGAGTGCATCTGCGCCACACTACCGCGTATCACCCTGCAGCCAACGGTATGGTGGAGCGACTACATCGCAGCCTCAAGGCCGCTATCATGGCCCATGGTGAGCGCAGCTGGACGGACGCCCTCCCCGTCGTGTTGCTGGGGCTCAGGAGTGCTTGGAAGGTGGACCTCCAATGTTCAGCGGCTGAAATGGTATATGGTGAGCCGCTACGGTTACCGGGTGAGTTTTTCCAAACCACACACACCCACACCGACACGTTACAGCCACTTGATTTTGTAACCAGGCTCAGAAAGCACATGACTCACCTCAAGCCGCAACCAGCATCCAGTCACTCAGTCAGACCTGTTTTTGTACACCAAGACCTGAAGACAGCCTCCGTATGTGTTCGTCCGTAGAGACGCACTTCGTCGAGCACTAGAGAAACCGTACACTGGCCCCCATAAAGTAGTGAGCAGAACCGATAAGACCGTCACAGTAGAATTAGATAGAGGACCTGTGGCCATCTCGATAGATCGTGTCAAACCTGCCTTCACAATTGCAGATCACAAAGACAGCCCTGGTTCTGGCCCAGCTCCTTTTCAGCTTCCTAACAAGCCTGACCGGGTAACGCGTTCAGGTCGGGTTGTAAGATTTCCTGATTTTTATGTCGCAGGGCCATGATTCTCCAAGGGGGGTGGTGTGGGAACCTCTGTTCCACACTACCTACTTCAGCAATGCAGCGCGCCGAAGGTTGCGCATGACTATCCTGGGCTGCGCGAGTTGCGCGCCCCTGTCTCCGAACCGGCTTCGCGCTGACGTCACGCGCCGGCCCCGGGAGCGCACTTCCAACGTAGCCAGTGTAGCCACGGCAGAGCCTCTCCGATCGCTATCGACGCCGGACCTGTGCCGCTTATCGCCTGCTCGCGCTTGCATATTGCTTACGCACTTAGTAAATTCTCGCACTAGCTTAACGATAACGAATCTATTGTGAATAATTGCAATATAATATTAATGTGGAGTTAGACTTTCCTTTAGTCACCCAGAAGAACTCCCATAGGTTTATTTTTTGCCAAGTTAAACATTACGGGCATTTTTAAATGATTATTGACTCTTATTTTACGTGATTTACCTACTAAATATAATGATAGAAAATACGAAATTCATTTTTTTTATAGTGCTTATGTTCCTGGTTTCAAGTCGGCAAGTATACCGGAAGTCAGCCCAGTGACGCAACGGAACGTTTAAATCACGCCGCGGCCGGATCCGGATGCGGCCGCTAATAAATATGGCGGCGTATCGAGTAGCCGCCAGGAGTATGTACAAATTCATGGAAGGTTTTGTGCTGCATGTAAGCAGGTTACTTTAATATTTATTTTTTTGTGACGCCACTATACTACACGTTTGCAGTTAAGACTGCTGAGCCTTGGGGATTGGAAACCCCTCAAGGCATTCATAATGAACTTGGTCGCTGGGTAGACATATAGCCTGTGACCCACGCTCCGGGTCGTATCTGGTGCAAAGGATTTCATTGGCTATACAGATTGGAAACGCTGTCAGTGTAATGGGAACATTTGCGCCGCATGCGATTCGGGGCGGTTCAGTTTAAATGTTTTGGCATAACTTTACTAGCATAAGGGAAAAGGACGAAGCCTGTTTACGAATTATTTTATTATTTTGTAGGAAATGACGATGTTGTTTGTTGCTGTTCAAGTCTGTGTCTATCTGACGAAGCCTGCTTTGCGACTTTTAATTTATGGAATTGATTTATTGAGCTTCAAAAATAAATATATAGATTTTGGAATTTTTTATATAGTTAAAAATGAATAAGTATCGGCGGTGTTCACAGAATTCTATAGGTTCGGATTAAGAAACACGTATGTTTCTTTTACGCAACTTGACATTACTGCATTCGTTAAATTACGTAATGGAAGAACAACGACAATATTCGATATCTTTGAAATATATTTTTTATTGGGAAATCAGGAATTTTTCGTTATTCCAAAAATCGAGACCTTGTTTTCCTCAAGAATATGGCTATAAAAGTAAATAATAGGCGCTGGCTATGTTATGGACGACCAATAAAAATGCCCGCTTGTTTTGCCTCCCAAGTATTTTCTACTATATTTATGTGTTAAGTTTATGCCCTTCCATAGCATATTTTCTGAACAAAAAGAGAAAAAATCAAAGAGCTTTTCAGTACTAAACACTATATTTGAAAAGGCTGTGGCAGGATAAGGTAGCATCGTGTGCATTAACAGCTTTTAGGACTAATTTTCGGATATTGTGCCACGTTATTATTAAGTGTTTAGGTATTATACTAAAATTCAGCAACCGCCACTTCTAGAAATAAAATAAATAAGAAAATATTTTTATAAATATTTCTAATGAAATGAATTATTTCGTATTTTGCAAATAATAAAGTAACTCTTAGTTGATAGGTTCACGCACTTTGTCCATATAAACCGGATAACATTCCATATAAAAAAGCGTATTAACAATTTTCAATACACTTTTTTATAACTTGCAAAACAGAGACATCTCCAATTTTTTTTCCTTATAATAGGCTTTTATTCAGGTTTAATATACTCATTCTTTTAACAATGAGGCATCATGTCCTAATTAGTAATTAAGAGTTAATTGAGTTGAGATTTAACTATCAAGCATGTATGACCATGCATGCATGCATGATTCACAAGCACCCATAGTGGAAATAAACAAGGTTAAACCCTCCGAGAGATGACACCAACTAAGTATTGCCACTTTATTGTATCTTTAAAATATTACCCATCATTACTGAAGTTAAGAAAAATATGTATTCATTACAATTTTTCTTTTAGTATTCTGACAAACAGATATGATTTAATTGAACAAGATAGTAGTTAATGTTTAATTAATACCATCAGATTTTCTCGGCTCTACAGAAGAAATATAATGGTAAACGGGAGTCGCAAAAATTAACCATGGTATCACTAAATCGACGTCACAGACAACGTGATGACGTTTGTCGCCATCTCATTCGAACATTCTACAAATATATATTTCGTGCCTTTTGTCACTGACACTTTACGCAGCTATTGTCAAAGTTGCGGGTGATTTTCAAATTATTTTTCAATTATCAAGATTCGTTGCTCTATTAAAAGATGCAAAAATAAAAGCGGGGAAAATGGGAGATTAAAGTTTTTTCGGTTCCCGAAGACAAAATTAATCGGCGACGAATGGTTTCGCCTCTGCGGTGTAAAAACTTCGGTAGAAAATGGTAAGTTCCAAGCACTAGTAACCGTAAGAAAATGTAAGCAGTCATTTCGTACTTTTGAATAAATAACAGTATTTATAATTATTTAATTTTATGTATAGGTACCCATAAATACGTACGAATAATTAAGTACCAACGTCCTAATTAAGACATCGTAATACCGAAACGAAATATTTATTACAATCATTTAATATTAGTAAGTATAATATGCCAATTTTAGAAATATTGGAATCCAATGGATGCTTTGTCTTTTAATCTGCTAAGGAAACGGTGTGACAAAATGGCATTAACTTGCTATAACTCTTATGTCGCTTCAATAGAATCTAAAATCACCATGAATCCCAAGTATTTCTGGAGCTATTTAAAGATGAAAAGAGGTGGTTCTAGTACATATCCGGATGTCATGTCTAGCGAAACGGAGACATCCGATAGTCGTGACGTGATTTGTGATCTTTTTGCCAGTCATTTTTCTAGCGTTTATAAGAGTCAGGACAATATTAGCAATCCCATCAATTCAAATCTTATAAATAATTACTGTAACACCAATCTTAGTCGTATCCTTTTTTCAGAGAAGCAGGTTAAACAAGCCTTAGAGCGTTTGGATATTACCAAAGGAGCTGGTGCCGACGGTATACCAAATGTATTTTTAGTGAAAACCGCAAGTAGTCTAACATTACCAGTTACGTACATTTTTAACAAGTCTATTAGTCTTGGTACATTCCCATCTGCTTGGAAAGACACAAAAATTGTACCTGTTTTCAAAAGTGGTGATCGATCGCAGATTAAAAACTATAGACCTATAGCTATTTTACCAGCCTTAGCCAAAGTTTTTGAGGCTTTAATCTGTCCTATACTTACTTGGCATGTCTCCCAATCATTATCAGGAAGACAGCATGGCTTCATAAAAAACAGATCTTGCGGAACAAACCTTGTGACATACCTCGAAGATCTTGTTGAACTCGTTGACAAGCGCATTCAGGTTGATGCTGTTTACACCGACTTCAGCAAGGCATTTGATACAGTAAATCACTTCATTCTTTTAAATAAATTAGAGTTGTGTGGTATATCAGATCCCTTGCTGAGTTGGTTTGGAACTTACCTTAGTGAGCGCAGTCTCCGGGTTGTGGTTGATGGTTGTAGCTCTCATGCATATACTGCTACATCAGGTATTCCGCAGGGGTCGCATCTGGGTCCTTATCTTTTCATCATTTTTATTAATGACATTGGTCAGTGTTTTCAAAATTCAAAATTTTACCTATTTGCAGATGATTTAAAAGTCATTTCACAAGTAAAAAGTTTACCAGATTCAGTGTCATTTCAAAGCGACCTTAATAAACTGTCGGAGTGGTGTGTGCAAAATAAAATGTATCTAAATGTAAATAAATGTAAGCATATTAAATTTACGAAAAACAGAAATGTTCTACCCACTGTGTATAGGTTAAATAATGAAGCACTCGAGGAGGTTACGAATATAAGAGACCTTGGTGTAAATTTTGATCGCAAACTGAAATTTAATGAACACATTGATGACATTATCTTAAAAGCTTCAAGACTGTTGGGTTTTGTCCTCAGAGAATGCAAAAATTTCAAAAATATTAATACAAAAATAATAATGTATAATGCCTTAGTTAGAAGTAATTTGGAATACTGTAGCGTAGTTTGGTCACCATGTTATGATATTAACGTAAATAGACTTGAAAAAGTTCAGAAAAGGTTTGTAGCTAGTTTAACATATTGTTGTAAAAAGAATAAGAAGCTAAAAAGTTATCATGCACGCCTAAAGTATTTTATAATAGGCTCATTGGCTAATAGACGGCAAATGAACGATCTGATTTTCCTAAAAAAAATTGTCACCGGTGGTCTAAATTGTCCTGATTTACTAGAGAAAGTAGATTTTCATGTGCCGTCTAGAATTCCAAGAGCCGGAAATATTAAACTATTCGGTTCAACTAACTGTCGCACAAATCTTAAAAGACATTGTCCACTCTCGCGTATGTTTACTGTGTACAAAGAATTTCAAGATTGTATTGATCTCAACTCTTCAACCTTCCCCCATATCAAAGCTGCGCTTTTGCGAAAGAAATGGAACAAGGTAAAGAGCTGAAACACCTACATTACATTATTATAATAGGTAACTAATTGTAAGCAAGCATTGTGACGGTGAGCTTTCACCATAATGTATTTACATATTATATTATCGATAGTAATTTAAGTATAACTGTTATTTTGTGCATGCGGTGTCCTTCTGTAAGTGATAAGATACTTAGTGTTAAGTTGTTCATGTCAAATTTAATGATGTTCAAGTATACTCGTTGTTGAAGGTCCAAATAAATAAAATAAATAAATAAATTTTGTAATAATAAAAAAAATGTGAATATTATTAATACGATAGTTATATTATATTTGTATCAAAATACGAAGCGGGTACAGTGTTGAGTGTGCATTTTGCTCAGACTTTTATTATTTTAAAGAAACAATACGATTATTACACAAAACAAACATAAAGTCACGCCTTTTTCCCAAAGGGGTAGGCGGTAGCATTAAAGCAAATAGGTACCATACATACCTAATTAAGTAATTACACTAATTACCTATACAGGTAAGCTACAAGTTGGTTACCCCATTACCCTAAAATTTAAAGTTTGAGCATCCAAGTGTTGACGCCGATTCCCCGACGTCACTCGGATGGTTTCAGCTCTGCTTGTTTATTTCCACCATGCAAGCACCCATCTTTCAGGCATTTTTGAGCTCTGGAACCTAGGACAATGTTTGTGCCCGGAATGTTTTCTATCCTCGGTACCCACAATCGCTAAATTTGAACAGTAAGATTTGGTTCTATGACATACAGACTCTCGTTATAAGAAATAACTCGTCATCTGCGTAGCCGAGCAAGTATTTTACCCTTTTTTTTCTTAGTCACTTCTGAAATGCCATGTAGTTTGTGGTTGTATTTTATTAAGATGAAGATCCTTACTTTAAATCAGGATTTGATAACCTGTGATCCCTATGTCTTTAAAACTGAAACTGTAAATTATGTGTATTTGAATTAATGGACACGGTGTAATTGGAGACATAATAAACTAGTTCATCGATTTGTAGGGAAACTGAGCGTGCAAAATTTTAGTTTATCAATTTCACATACCTTGTACACATTCATGATTCATGACTTTGATAAAGTTCTGTGTTCATAACTCGTGTACGTTTAACGTGTGACGTGTATGTAACATTTAATGTTGCATAGGAAACGTTGAGCACATTCCATATTACTAAATTTTAAATTGAAATGGATTTATTGGGGCGTAAATTTCTAATGAATATTGGAAAATATTTTTAGGTTAATATTTTATGAGCACAACGAAAATATTATTTATACAGGTACTGATTGTTTTCATATTCTGTATATGTTTCCGCAAATAGTGGACCATTATGTTTAATAATAAATTCAACGGTGTGATCATATATGAAAGTCGAGGAAATGGTATCAATGATGACCCTGCAATGAAAGAGTTCTATGGATAATTGAATAACTTATTCGTATTCATCCCGATTCGTATCTACTTATCCCAGCACACTTTTATACATTTTAAGATAAACACTTGACATTCTTAGAACTTTTATAACTAACATATTTAAATATTTATCACACGGGTTACTCACGTAATTTAAGTCGATAATTGCTCGACATGTTGCATTTGGTCGCGGATACTCCATGATGAGGATCCTCTAAATGGATCGAAACATGTCGAGCAATTATCGACTTAAATTACGTGAGTAACCCGTGTGATAAATATTTAAATACACTTGACATTCGTCGATAGACACTACCTATTACTGATCTTCGTAATTTTTTAGGGTTCCGTACCTAAATGGTAAAACGGGACCCAATTGCCAAGGCTCCGCTGTTTGTACTAGGGCTCGTGGTCGTGACCGTGATTCGTGTAACCGTAGCCGGATCCCCGTTGCCGTGTTACACGGCCACGGTTTTAAGGCCCGTTTCCTGCGTGTTACACGGCTACGTATCAATAAAGTTACGTATACACGTGTACACGGGGATACGTATCTTAATTACACGCAGATCCGTTCCGCCCGCGTTGTTGAGTGACGATTCGATGCGTTGTCTTTAAGGACTAAGGAAAACGGATGAGAATGTTCCGTGATATTTGTGAATCTAATTTAATTAGTGGTTACCTAATTGCCTTTCTAACGTAAAGTGCGATAACTTAGTTGTACTTAATTTCAGTATGATAACGTGTATACGTACTAAGATTAAATTTTACATATTAATATTTGACTTTTTAAGGTAAGGAGGGCAGAATTGTAAAATATAGATATTTTCTGAGTTCAATATTAATAAAAACTGACACATTGTCATGTATTATTTACCTAATTTAATAATGAGATGTGAACGGAATTTAAAAAATACATATCACAGTGCGGACTAAATATTTTTTCTTAGTTTTAAATATCATAATTTAAGTTTTTCTTTCGTGCAATAAAGTTGATATAAATAAATACATAAATCAATATTGAAGGTACCAGACAACGATTAATCTATACTAGGAAACCCATAACTCAGGAACAAAATAAATGCGTCATAAATATACACATTTACAGCGTTATTTCCTACAAAATAAGGAACTTTTAAAATATAAAAGGATATTAAAAAGCAATATAATTAAAAAATACAATATACTAACTCATTGGATGTCGTGACGATGACGGGAGATTTTAGGTGCACCGCTTTCGAATGCTTTCCTATCGATCCTGTTGTACCACCACGACACGAAAACTCATTGTTCGTACGATCATTGCACAAAGTGCATAAAGCTGTGTCACCGACCCTGGTGGCATAACTCCACACCCAACTGATCTTTATTATTAATACACTTTAAAAACGCTATCTTCTCACTAACAGTAAAAATAATAAAAAAACAATTAATTTAAATTCGACTAAACTCTCGCTAAGTCTGTCCGGCCTGCAATCTTATTAGTGACTTAACACGTATAAAACCAAAACCCGAAATTGCCCTTTCAAATGTACTAAAACATCCCCGCTTATCTATATCAAAACAAAGATGCGGCTATTTCATTCAACTTCACAAACAAAAGGTGTACCAGGTAAAGCCCAAGTTAACATATTTATCAGTAAAATTACCACGTGTGGTCAATTACATCGCAGACAAACTATTGTTAATAGCTACTTTGCGCGTGCAAATTCTTAGTATAGGTCTTATCTACAAAAGGGCCGCCCTGTCAGGTAATAAACTTAAATGAACGACTGTATTATCTTTTATGTATAGCAATTTGGCCAAATATTTTTAAATTCTTTTTTAATTTTTCTATCTGGTGATTCAAAATCACAATATAAATTCTAATCCATAAATAACACCATCGCTTGTTATATAGAATACAGTACCTACCACGTTATTCTATAACATAAATCGATACGAAAAATGCAAGTCTAATCAATAAAATACCGTTCGTCCCGATTCAGAGTATAATACTCAATACGTACTTTAAAAACAAGCTGTTATTCAATAATAGGCCTTATTTGTTAGCATAGTAATTGGTCCGGCCGGATCCATGCCACGAGCAGTCGTTGCCAGAACGAAGCCAAGATTCGTAGATACGTATACAAACAAAGATTCGGGTACGTATCTGGGCGTGACTGTGAAATTCGTGATCTTAGTACCGCCGGGGTTAAGAACACGGAGCTACGGTTCGGCGAATAGTACGTATATCGGGAGCCCTAGTTTGTACGTCTGTCCGTTTGTTATCAGGCTCTATCTCGTGAACCGTGACAGTTAGACAGTTTCACTTTTCAAATACTAAAGAACAGAAAATATAGATATTTATGGGGGCTCCTATACAACATACATCATTTTTTTGCTGTTTTTTTTTCCGTTTGTATTGATAAATTGATAATGGTACGGAGCTATTTCTACGCGAGTCCGATTTACACTTGGCCGGTTTTTTAAAAGCTTGGAGATTTAAAGCATGAATTTTGCCTGGAATATAAAGATCGGAACACCTCATCTGTAGGGCGCGTTGGTGCGGATCGTCCTAAAAGAAATGGGACAAAAGGTGAACGGATGTGGAAGCAGTGGCAGCGATCATCACTCTTATGATCCAGTGCATTAAATATGCTATAATTAGATACCTTTGGACCACTGAGAAACCTGTTACTCTTAAATGGGAGTATTTTAATTTTCTTGTCGTTTTTTTATTTACCAAATTTTTACTTTTTTACATTTTTTAGGGTTCCGTAGCCAAAATGGCAAAAACGGAACCCTTATAGATTCGTCATGTCCGTCTGTCCGTCTGTCACAGCCAATTTACTCGGAAACTATAAATGCTACAGTAACGAAATTTGGTAAAGGTATGTGTTGTATGATTCGCTACAGGATTATGATACTAAATTGTAAAAAAAAACCATTAGGGTGGGGGCCCTCCATACATGTAACTGAGGGATAAAAAAAATTTTTTAGTTGTATATAAGCGTGTGGGGTATTAATAGAAAAGTTTTTGAAAATGATATGAAGGTTTATACATTTTATTTTTATTTAAGCAAATTATTTTCGAGATATCAGCTCTCAAAGTATGGAAAATGTGTCCCCCCCCCTTTATTTTTTAAACTACGCGATATAAAATTCTAAAAAAAATATATGTTATGCACATTAATAAACTCTATCAACGATTTTTGGTTTGATTAAATTAACCTCCTATAGTTTTTTGAAGTAGGTTGATTTAACTGTATTTTTTTAATAATAAATTGATAATGGTACGGAACCTTTTGCGCGCGAGTCCGACTCGCACTTGGCCGGTTTTTTTCTACTCAAAATCACAAGCTCTTTCATTCCTGATGAAATAAAAAAGTTTCCCAAAAAATCCATTAAGTTACTATTTTTCATACACTTTCTTCGACCGTAACTCAGTGGAAGATAAAACATGTACATATTCAATTTTTTTTTCGGGACACTTTTTTCTGCTAATGAGGATCTAAAGATTCGAATGAGCTCGCGAGTCTGAGTAAAAAAATACAAATTTGAAAAATGTAAAAAAATGATAGTAAAATACCTAAAATCAGCCCGAATAAGTCATAATTAAAAACCATTACTACGCACAAATTATTATAAAAAGGCGCTTGTCGTAAACTGAGCTGCCTTAGATTGGTATAGGAAGAGAAGTATTCTAAGTTGCATCGAAGACCTACCTAGTTACCTAGCAGAGTTGTGGACAATAAGTAGTCTGATTACTCCTTCTGATTACTTTTGATTACACATACGAGGGTTGCCTGGTGAAACCCTATAAGTACGTGACACCTAGTTTCGAGAAAAATGATGTTAAAGGTTTATTGTCATCGGACACTTATTTTGATAAATAGATTCGTAGTTTTATGAGTGGTTTGTGAAAAGCAATTTCATTAACTTTAAGTTTATCTATGTTTTAGTTATGTAACTCATCTAGTTTTCCTGTAAGATA
>JALPQI010013337.1:0-22557 GCA_025490895.1 Thaumatotibia leucotreta | reverse complement strand
AAAGTATATGAATCCTAAATGAGTTTTTTCAAAGATAGATACATTGCAAACGATTATATCAAATGAAAGTAAATCCAACAAAAAAATTTTTTTTTCAAAAGAATACACTTTTTTAGATGGGTTTTAAGCTGAGTTTGTCGAACAGGATCATTTTTTTATTAATATAGCCATAATAAAAATAATCTGCCTCAGTCACCGAATTATCACTTTTTATCAATAATCTCTTAATCTCTTAAGTGGTTAGAGTGGATTTATCTGAGTTTGAAGTTAACAGACTCATATATTTGAAGGGTCCACGGAAAAACATGTCTACATCTTATGAAAATCAGGGCAAATTTGTACCTAGTTTCGTTAAAACTTAGGTTGGTTTTTCTCCGGAAATTTGAATTGACTAGACATGTTTTTTCCGTGGACGCTTCATTTCATTAACCTTTTCGATGCCACATCAAACATAGATGTCCTATCAGATTTATATTTTATTTATTTACAGCAACTTTTACAAACTTATAGTAAGAGTTCAGCTTTTAAAGCTAATGCTATCGTTTATATCACATTACAGTTTTTAAGTTGTAGGTAATTTCAAATGCTCTTTTTGAGTTTGCTGACTATACCTTTTAGTGTCACTTAGCTGGCTTCCGCAGTTCCGATAGCCTTTTAAATATCGCTTTAGTTTATTTGAGGGCCTTGAGACGAGGTTAGATGGCTAACCTTTCGCAAATAGATAACTGAACTTTTCATCTTTTTATCCAGAAATTGACATCAAAGTCAAAAGATTACCTATTTAATGAATTAGGCCTAGAAACCAAGAATTTCATAAAGATATACGTACGTATTATCAAAATTATAACTTTATAACCAAAGACGTTTGATATTTTTCCGGCAAGAAAATTGGCGGTAGTAATAGTTTCAAATAATACACACACATCACATCATCAGCCTATATTTAGTTCTACTGCTGGACAACTTCGGCTGTAAAGGCGAGGATTTGTCTCGAAATTTACAAATTCGTGTTCAAGTAGCATAATTTTGCATAAAACCAGCGTGACTCAGGCGACCGTAACCATGGCAATAACAGACAGAAAAAAGTTGATTCACCCGTTTACATATTTTATCATGCACGATTTTGCGAAAAATGCATAATGTATCGAAATTATGTATGATGTATCGAAATTTTGATTAGTAGTAGAAATTCCACCCAAAACATGTCCACAGATTTTTTTTCTATTTTTCTCGTGCATGCGACGCCATTTGGTATTTTGTTTTTGTTTGTTTTTGCAACGAAAAGAAAAAGTCATGCATTTAAGGGTTAAATATAATGATCATCACAGCCTAAATGGTCGGCACACATTTTTACATCAAATTTCGTTAAACACAACAACTTCCTTAAAAAAAACTGCCGCAACAATCTAAAGGCGTCGGAACATACTGTAATATTCTTCAGCTTTGTTTCTGACTACACAGTATGAGCATTAGGCGGGGTTCACAAAAATAACCTGCTTGAGTTATTGCGAGCCCTCTTGATGGGACCCGTATAAATAACCTGCTATTTGACGGCCTGGGCCCTATTTCACCATAGTGGCAGGTGCGACAAAATAAATTATTTAACATTATGGACGACATAATACACAAAGAAATTATTACAAAGATGTAGATTGCAGTAATTTTTGTACAGAGCTTGTATTTAATAAATTGAAAAAAACTTTAAAAATACGTCATTTGGCAGTACTCAAACGTGACGTCACTTTTAAGTATTTCATATAAAATTGCATAGTTCCTAGTGATCGTTTTGACGGTTCGAAAAAGGTGCTGATTTGACTTGCCAGTCATCATGCCTATTATTGTAACGAAATTCCGACACAGGCCGAACCTCATGTCAAGAAATTAATCCCCACCTCGGACGTTAGGTGATCTTGGTCTTTTTTCTTTGGTATATGACATCTAATATTTATAATACGCGTATTTATTTTGACAGTTCGTTGCACTGTACTGCCATTTCACCGCCCCATAGTGGCAGAAAAAGTATCAAATTTTCGCACCTGCCACCTTGATGAAATAGGGGCCTGTATAAATAACCGGCTATTTGACGGCCGGTCGCCATTGTTACATTTCTCTGCCGGTGACACTTTCTTGCCCGTTGATCTAATGGCTAAAGTTAGAGGAATACGGAGGTGAATGGAGGGAGAAGTTGTTCATTTCATAATAACAATTTTGTGACCTGTCACAGACATACACGAAAACGTTACTTTTGCCTTTCATCTGTATTATCAAACCGCGATGAGAAAGGGATTCGAAAGTACTGTTATCACAACAGTGTATAAATCAATCTAGAATATCATCATCATCATCATATCAGCCGAAAGACGTCCACTGCTGAACATAGGCCTCCCCCAAAGATTGCCACAATGACCGGTCCTGCGCCACCCGCATCCAGCGGACTCCTGCGACCTTCATCAGGTCATTGGTCCACCTCGTGGGGGGCCTACCCACGCTACGCCTTCCGGTACGTGGCCGCCACTCAAGAACCTTCCCGCCCCAACGGCCATCGGTTCTACGCGCAATGTGCCCCGCCCACTGCCACTTCAGTTTAGCGATTCGGAGAGCTATTTCGGTTACTTTGGTTCTGCTGCGGATGGTCTCATTTTTAATCATGCAGAGAGACTCCTAGCACAGCCCTCTCCATTGCCCTTTGGGTGACTTTTAGCCTTCTTATGAGGCCCATTATAATCTAGAATATATTCATGGTTATATTAAATTCATAGTTTAAGTGCAGATACTTACAGACAATAGATTAATTAATCACTCACTACATCTATAAACAACTCTTTTCTGGGTAAATTTTGTGTCATTTGTTGTCAACAGTACTTTCGAATACCCTTTTGATTCCGGTTTGATAATACAGTAGGCTTAGGGCTCGTTCAAAAATCATGTGATCGATTTAGGGAGGGGGAGGATTAAAACATCACGTATGATCACTTCACGTATGAGATGGTGAGGGGGAATCCGAAAAAATATCACATGATTACTCTTCAATATTCATAAGTCAAAATAATATGAATTTTAGTAATCAATCAGTAAGTGAAATAACAATTTAATATAAGTACAAACTTTACCCCCTACCATCTCCCCCTGTTGGTCGGGTTAAGGTCACCAAATATCACACCCCCCTCGCCACACACCACACACACCTCCCACAAAAATCGTCCAAATATGATCGCATGATTTTTGAACTAGCCCTTGGCACATGATTTGAGCGACAGTATGTCGCTGTGAGATAGGATTCCCGTCTTTTACTAACTGTATCAATAAAAGAGGGAGGGAACGACACTGTCGCAATTATGTGATAAACTTACGAGTATTATTGTTATTGATATCTAAAAGATAAATTCGCGATCATTGTAACGTGATACCACTTCTCAACAAATTGTTTTGCGACCATCTGTTGTTCAAACTTTCAATTAATTCTGGGAGTGTTCAATAATAAAAATTGGCAATAGAATACTCGTACCAGCTGCTAAATACTTAATAAGTATTTAGCAGCTGGTACTGACGAACTGTGCAGAATTGAAATAAATATAAATTATAAATATTAGATGTCATATACCAAAGAAAAACGACCAAGATCACCTAATGTCCGAGGTGGGGACCGAACCCACGTACTCAGCTTTCGCGGCTGATGCCTGTACCCCTCGGCCACTCGGTCTTAGCAACCACCGGTCAAATTTCTCGGGCATATGCAATCCCTTACAAGGTTAGGCGCCTTTGACCATTCTCTAAGGGCAAGCAATACATGCCTGCACCTCTTATTAGAATACTTTACAGTTTACAGAAGGAAAAGTACAAATCAGAATATTTAGTTAAAAAATAATTTGATTTATGTTTTCGCAATACGTTGAAATAAATATATCACATTATTTTTATCTACGTTGGCTTCTCAAGAAAAGTCAATAATACAAGAAAAGTCAGTTTCTAAATAATCAAGGCTTGGATTTTTTTTACCAGCTTGGCTTAACCGACTTAAAAAATGGAGGAGATTCTCAATTCACTTTTTTTCATTGTAAAAATGTATTCTAATCGATATCTCCAAGAAATGTGAACATTTTTTTTTATCAAACCGATATATTTAACCTAGAGAAAGAATATGGGTTAAGGAGAAGAGGCAGAGGTTGTATATTGCAAACAATAGAAAATAGAATAAGAGTACTGATTGGACATCTGCTACGACACGACCTGTTCCTTAAAAACATCATAGAAGGAAATATAGAGGGAAGGAGAGGGAGAGGAAGGCCGAGGATCAACTATTTCAACCAAATAAAAGAGAAGGTTCAGGTCGTATCGTATCAAAAGGTTAAGGAGTTGGCAGAGGACCGGATGGGTTGGAGATTGCTCCACCGACAAGAGCACAGCTCTTAAATATGAAGAAGAAGAAGATAACCTAGAGATGGTTTGGTTGGCACAAAATTGGGGTCTGTTGATGGGATCTTGGAGAAATCGGTTGTTTTTTTTTTATTTGGTGATTGTCTAGTCGAATATCGAATGCCTTTTCACTAATAGTTTTTAGGATTGAACCCGTTCAAATTATATTCGTCCGACCGAGTGGAATCACAACTCAGAACAACGAGTAATTTCTGCGTTTATCCATCCGTTTGATTACATTTTCCACGTAATTGGTGGGTGGTGAACTTCATAAATATATGTACAATTCTGTGCCTTATTAGAATGTGATAAGGAAAACGATGTACACATATTTATGAACCAGACTGTACAGCCACCGGTAATTGATGTTACGGTCAAAGGGAATATTATGTAACATTATCATTTAATATCAGAATTGGTTTATTGGAACGTATTATTTGCATTACTTCATGCTCAGACTATATATTATTAGTATTTATTTACACGACTGCCCAAAAAAGAAGCATGTTTATTGTTTTTTGGGATCATGTATGTGAGGGGGTATGTCAGTATATTCGTGCTCCTAGAAATATGTAGGTACCTAAGTAGGTACATAACGTGCATACAAAAAAAATCCGTCGAATTGAGAACCTCCTTCTTTTTTGAAGTCGAGTTTTTAATTTTCTTGTTTTACTGACGTTTATACCATTCGTCAGTAAAACAAGAAAAATGTAAACAAATCTAAAAACTTGCATTATTTCATAATCACGCACTTTTACCAGGTATAACATAATCTTGGTTTGAAAATGTAAATGAAATGAAAAATATTTATTTCGTAGCTAACAGTTACATTTTTATGTCTGTGGCGATACTGGCGATGCCTCTTTTTAAGTAATAAAGTCATTTGTATTAAGAATCGCTCTTCCGAACTTACAACAGCTAGTGAAGTAGATAGTCTGCATACATGATAAGTGGATTAATTTTCTATAAATTTAAAAGAAAATGCTGAAAAAATCAAATTACAATTCTTACAAAAATTTCAAAGGTTAGGGTTTACATCTAAG
Organism: Thaumatotibia leucotreta; assembly: GCA_025490895.1. NCBI lineage: Eukaryota > Metazoa > Arthropoda > Insecta > Lepidoptera > Tortricidae > Thaumatotibia > Thaumatotibia leucotreta. Next base: position 17,101 of record JALPQI010013337.1, on the reverse strand, counting down.
TAAATGAACAATAAAATATTAATAATAATGCCTATTATTCATGTTTTATAGGCGTGTGTGTGTCAAAGTCAAAACAACCATATTTGTTAGTTTTTTTTTTGTTTTCTACTGACATACGATATACAAAATTTAAGGTCATATTCGCAACTAGCTCTTTATTTTCTTATGTCAGAGGAAGGTAAGCGACCTTCGTATCACAAGATATCGGGAGCACCCCATAAGTTAATCTGGCTCGACTGCAATTTACAACCGGCACTACACGGATTTATTGCCACTAACTCTAGGCTCTACACGAGTATAACGGCAGGTGTTAATGGGAAATACAGGATTTTTCTTGGAGAGAAGAAATAAAGCTTCAGAAACGTTATAAGAGTCTTTAACAATACAAGGTAGCTAAAAATAAGTCCAATTTCATTGCCAGTGAGTTTTCGAAAGTATTAAAAGTTTTATAAGTAGGACATGTCTATATGAGATCGCTTTTTAATTAGCGATAACACCGCCTGTTGTAATCTGTATCTTATGTTTAGCATCCATCATCAGCCTATGAAGCCGTGTGGTGTCGGTAGTAAGAATACATTTGTCACCACCCCAACTCCTCCTGCGGGTGTCGTAAGAGTCGACTAACGGATTGAAGTGTCACTGAGACCATTCTTTGATTTGATTGATGACGGGCAGCAGCGTCATCATAGTGGGCACATTACTGCTACCGCCAATCCGCTTGCCCAGCGTGGCGATTATGGGCATTTACCTCCTAATGCGTCTATACGCATAGGAGAGGCCTATGTCCAGCATTGGACTATCATAGGCTGATGATGTGATGTGATGTGATCAGCCTGTGATAGTCCACTGCTGGACGTAGGCCCTCACTGAATGAGGGCCATTTAGCGCATTTGCTTTTGCATTGTTGTGCTTCTTAATATTTTTTTCTTCTTTTCTTTCTTTCTTCTAATACAATTTCACCAACTCCCAGGTCCGGCGCGTAGGCCTCGGTGGCAGCAACTTCCAGCAAACCTTCGACCTCACCGACCCCTACTGCAACAACGTCTCATACGACTACGTGCCCATGCACGACCCCCACCTGGCCAACTACTTCGCCCAGAAGGCAGCGAGGCAGAGGATGAAACAGCTCGGGTTCTGCACCGTGGATGGCAGGGCTGTGTGCTCGTTGAAGGACTTCAATCAGTATAGGAAGTATCTGTATAACCAGTTTATGGATCAGATACATCAGGTTATGAAGGTTATAGTAAGTATTTTTTACAAATATATTAATACTTAGTTACGTCGTTGGCACAGCGACCCGAAGTGGATCTTGGCCTCCGACACGAGTTGGCGCCAACGCGCCCGGTTTTGTGCGATCTCCTCTCAGTTTTCCCAGTTTTATTAATAAATATAAAATAAATTATATTCCCTTTTCTTCTTCAAACTTCTCTTGCGGCCCACACACAGAAAGAATTCTCGTTGGCTCAAGACCTTTAGAATGAATTTAACATTTCACTCCATTTTTAGTTTATTTACCTTATTTCATGCATTTTAAACAAGAACCATTATCGTTTTATTTTTGAATCGTCTTCGAGAGTATTTTAGGTTCGATCCGTTAAGCCTCGAAATTTTCGTTTTTTTTTACAAAATTAGTCTATGTCCATTTCTGTACTCTTTTGTATAGTCGCTATCAGATATATCGGAGTAGCCAGGGCGCTAACAAATTGTGTTGGCTTCTATTGTCATAGCTCCCAACGTCCTATCATAACCTCAACCATACACAAGCAATGTTATCTAGGATGAGCGCTGCCGTGATGACTTGACCCTGAAACGCGTGGGGATCGACGTGGCCCGTCGGCTGGATATCTTCACCAGGTCGGAGCGTGCCCGGGAACACCTGGAAAAGGTGGCTAAGGAGAATGCTGCCGAATGGGCAGAGAAGAAACGACTGTGCGTACTTCTACTTATACTGCTTAACTTCTAGTTTAATGTAATGATCTCCTTGGAGCAGACCCTTCCGTCAGGAGCTGTTACATGTATAAGAATAGCGAGCCCTGAAATGCATGTGGATCGATGTGCCCACCAGGGACCTGGAGAAAGTCTATACTGTTCCTGAACTGCTTTAATAAGATGAGACCTGCTTGCTGGAGGACTGGACCATACACACAGGTAGTTAATGCTGTCTGGAATGAGTGCTGCCACGATGCTCTGAGTGCATAGCCAAGTTACCAATCGCTAACGGTCAATAGGGGATCGTAGTTGTTCTCTACCTCCTTTTTCCACCAGGGTGACAAAAGTTGCGTTCCATTCACGACTGAGCGTTAGCGATTGTCATCTTGGTTACGCACCCTGCCCATGAAATGCATGGGGATGGATGTGGCCCGTCAGTTGATCAGATCGAAACGTGCCAGGAAGCACTTGGAAAAGGTGGCTAAGGAGAACGCTGCAGTGGGCGGAGAAGAAACGACTGTATGCATGTGTATGTACTTACACTGCTTCTGAACTGGTAGTTTTATATACGTAGGATGAGATCTGCTTGCTGAAGAAATAGATCATACACAATTATACTCAGTAGCGGATCGTAGTCGTCTCTCTCTGCCACTCTTTTTTACTAGTACGGCAAAAACAGTTGACTGAACGTTACAGCTTGACAACAAAATTGCGAAATGTCAATATTTTTTTGCGAATGAATTCTCAGTGAAAAAACAATAACTAATTATTTGGATTTACTGTCTTCCCTAAACTAGTACTTCATTACAACGGTTATACGAGTATCCTAAGCAATAAATTATAAAGCTAACAAACACCCCGGGCATCATTAAAATTGGCCACGTTCGCGAAAGTTTGCAACAATCCCCCAGTCTCCCCACAATGGGTCCGGTTACCTAGAACTATCCCTCGTGAGTGATCTAACTAAAACTTTTCCGCTTTTCGTCTGATTGTACAGTTGACTACAAAGAGGTCTATCTATTTTTCATGTTTAACCGACTTGAAAAAAAGGAGGAGTTTCTCTATTCGACTGTTTTTTTTAAATATTTGTTATACGTTGGACTGGATGAACCGGTTTTCATTATTCATTTTTATTTGAAAGCTAATGCTAACCGATTGGTCCAATTCTAATGCAGTTGTCCAGTTCTGACAAGGCATCCATGAGAAAACCATATACCTATGTAAGTCTTCAGTTTGCATTACGCATGTGCACGACAAATGGACAAAGCCGGGATGACGGGAGCAAAAATGCACTTGTCACTAATGCTTGGTAAAATATTCCATACTAACATTTTATGAATTAGAAATGTATTGATCAATAGTAATTTATGCAACCGTACGTAATGAGAGGCATTGCGATCTAAAATTGATAAACAATAATATATCAATACTACCTACCTAGTAACTACCATAGGACAGTTATAAAACCGAAATTAAGTACCTACCTAAGCTGTCATTTATTGTTTATTGGCTACAGGAAAGACGAATTTATTTACAATCTTGTATGATGCTTTAAATAATTTCGGTGAAAATGCCAACGCCAACGGCGAGCTATTAAGATAATAATAATAAACAAGGAAGAATACGTTTCTCATAAAATAAAGCTGTCATAACACAATACAATCTTGTCGAGTTTGGGTCGTTTGAATTTCCTTAACAAATCATGTTAACTGTACACAAACTTACGATAAAGGTATTCAACAATATTCAGACTTATTTAATTTATCATAAAATGTAGTCAATAATTGTGAGTGGTTTAGTAATAATCACCAAATTAAAAATTTAAAAAACCGACTTCATCCGGTTTCTCCAAGATTCTCGATTTGTTTCCATCATTGGTTTCCTCAAATCCTACTTTCTGAATGCAAATTCTTGTAAATGAATGAAAATTACCAAAAGCGCCATACATGTACCTATAACATTTGAAGAGATCCCTCGATTTCTCCAGGATCCCATCATCAGACCCCAACTTGGTGCCAATGGGACCATCTCGGGGTAATACACGTTCGATCACAAAAAGAAATTTTAGAATCGGTTCACTATTCTCGGAGATGGGCATTTTCGCGAGAAGAGATCCAAAAAAAAATTTTTTATGGTAGGTAAATTTAATGTTTTTCCTACTCAGAATAACGAGTTCTTTCAATCTAGGAGAAAAAAAGTACAAGAAAAAAATGGTCCCATAGTTGTTTGAAATTTTCCAAATTTCGATTTTGTTATATTTTTTCTACTCATAATTGTGAGCTCTTTCGCATTAGCAGAAAAAAAGTGTCCCGAAAATTCCACTCAGTTACGGCGAAGAAAGTGTATGGAAAATAGTAACTTAATTGAATTTTTTGTGACACTTTTTTATTTCCATCAGGATCGAAAGAGCTCGTGATTCTGAGTAGATAAAATGTAAAAAAGTCCAAATTTGGAATTTTTTACAAAACGACAACAAAATAATAATCCGCCCGCCTACGCCTAATGTATGATTAGTTAATTTATAATGCGATACTTAATACTGTTTAATATATATTTATTTTAATATTTATTGTTTTTGAAACTTTATACCAACATTTTAATTGACACCCATTCAAAATTCACACCCGCCACTTTTCAAAACCCTATTCAATATTTAGCTACAAAAGCGAACATCTACCTACAGCTTTCATTCTGTCTCGCAATTAAATACGTCCGGATGAAAACAGCGTCCCTACCACAAACGTCGAAATCCGCAAATTTCGAGGATTTGTCTCCCTCACTCTAATGACGCTTTCGTTGGAATAACAGAGAAAGATCCTCGTCATTTATTAATTTCGATTTTCGCGGTAGCAGGTCAGGCTTACAGCTTGTCCGATAAGTGAAGACACGTGAGATGTATGGGCTTGCTTTGCAGCCAGACGCCTTCAGTTTCCGTCGACTCTAACATTCCTAACGGAGTGCGAACGTGTGCCCACAACAGGCTGATTAATGTTCACGCTTTATTTCCATTTACTTCCCACGAAAGCCTTTAGGGTGCGGCTCTACTGACGCGGAGCGGAGCGGAGCTGTGGGAGCTCGGCCAATGAGACCGCATCACAGTGTTTTGAATTCAAATTTGAAGAATGTAATTGGTCAATTTTGCACAGCTCTGCTCCGGTACGGCCATAACACTCAACACATTTTGATAATCACAAGTGCTTTACGGTAAAGGAAAACATTGTGAGGAAATCTGCATACATCTGCGAAGAAATTCTAGGGTGTATGTGAAGTCCCCATCAAGTACTGGACCAGCGTTAGGATGACGCACAATAGGCAAGTATCATGTCGAGGTTGCGAAAAAATGGCCAGAATACACTCCACACACTGCCCAAAATGGTAACGGTACGGAATCAGCATCATAATAATCAGCTGAAAGACGTCCACTGCTGTACCTACATAGGCTTCCCCCAAAGATTGCCATAATTGCATGTCCTGCGACACCCGCATCCAACCAATACCTGCGACATTCCAGGCTTATAATGGTCATCATCGTCATCATCATCATCTGCCTATGATAGTCCTCTGCTGGACGTAGGCCTCTCCTATTAGCTATGCGTATAGACGCATTAGGAGGTAAATACCCATAATCGCCACACTGGGCAAGCGGATTGGCAATCGCAGTAGGAGCATTCCACGGTCTCGTGGGGGACATTTGTACGATGATTTTAAACTTTGTGTTACTGTAAAACACGCAAAAATGAACATATTTTAAAATAAATAGAAAGTGGTGATACAATGGACCTTAACCTACAAGATGATATAATATTATGAATAATTAAACCAGTATTATATGAATTCTCGACACCCGATTTAAAGCCGCGTGCGGGACAGCCAATCCACCGCCGTTTGTGACGTGGTTATTAAAATTGATATTTCAGCGAATTGAACTCACCGATTATGACCGATTTTTTTATTATTAATTTAAAAATATATATAGTGGTCTGTTATTTAGCAATACTATTAATAATTAAATATAACTTTTAAAAAACGAAGCTGTGGTTGTTATTTCCATGGAATGCTCCAGTAATGTGTCCACTATGATAACGCTGCTGCCTATCATCAATCTTTTATCAAATAATGGTCAGGGACACTTCAATCCTTTAGTCGACTCTTACGACACCCGCAGGAGGAGTTGGGGTGGTGACAATTGTATTGTTACTGCCGTCACCACAGCACCACACGGCCTTATAATGGTACCGTGTCAAATCTTTTGTCACGTTCTAACAAGTATGCAAGTGCGAAAATGACGAGTAGTACGATAATTGAATAAAACGGGACCATCATAAGCCACCTGGACATAAAGAAGTCCCCCTAATGGGGCGTCTACGCACGCTGCTCCTACGTGGCCGCCACTAGAAAACCTTCCCGCCCCAATGGCAATCGGTTCACGTTCAATGTATTGTGCGGAGCAGTGTGGCCGCAGCTTTACAGGTGTATCTAAATTGCTGACTACTAACAACACTTCACTGATCAATGATAAACCTTATGTCTTCGTAATTAGGTTTATGAATTGGCATTTAACACGGTAGTACTTCTTTGGAGTTATCGCCATATTTTAAACCTTATTACAAAGAAATAGAGTCCTTGATTTTAAACACGTTGGAGTGTCGCAGGGCACTGTTTTTGGGCCCATAATTCTCAATTCACTGACAATTAATTTGGTTGTGCTTTGAGAATATTTCTTTGCCGAAATTGGTCGTTCCGCAATTTGGTTTCAAGTGCCGGTTGGTATTTTTGCGTAGCTCCCTTAATTAGAAATTATTGTTTTGCGACGTTTTTGTAGGCGGTTGGTAATTTTAGGCTAATAATGTACTATGCATTTTTATTAACTCTTATTTAAGACTAGAGACTTTTGTTTTTTTTTTCCTTCATTTCTGCTAGGTTGTGTCATCAAACCGCGATTAGAATGGGATTCGAAAGTACTGTTGACACAACAGTATAAAGTCAATCTAGGATATCTATTCAATGTTATATTAATACATATGTTCATAGTTATATTCTATTCATTGTTATATTCATATTTCTTAAAATTTGATTTTGAAGCTTTGAGGTGGCTATTTGAAAAGGTTTTCATAATTACCGGTGTCAAATAGGCAATTTTTTTAGAATGATTAATTATTTAGTCAACTTTAGAGTCATGTCCATATTATTGAGGACAATGACGCGCATTTTTCCGATCTCTGAATATAATATAACGTCGGGAATAGTGCAATACTGCGTAACTACCAAAACAGATAGAGTTCAAATATCAAACAATTGACACTCAAATGGACCCTAATTGAATTTGTTTGTTACGAAGTATTGCTCTATATCCCCGACCATAAATTTAATATAATATTTAATTATATGTATCTAAACTTAAGTACAAAGAAACGATATGCCACGCATTATAAATATGTAACGGAAGTAAAAAATAATAATGATAAGATGAAAACCAACAACAGTAATCAAAAACCCATTATATCAAAATGTCTGAACAAAGCAATTCCAATATCTATCAGATAAGCTCGTTGCCTCTCAGAATAGATATTTAATCCGAGCACTAATTACATCTAGATTTTCAGAATATTACTAGAAAAGTTCTTTAGGCAGGTGGTTAACGATAAGGATCTTATCACTTGAAATTATCTAATCTTGCAGCAGCAGTTTTAAGAAAATTTTAACACAGGATTCTAAATTCGAATGTATGTTTTTTTTATGTTTGTTACCTCAGATCAGAAGTTCCGTCTGGGTGAACCGATTTTGATGATTGAAAAAAAATTAAACTGTTTATTTCAAGGTAAGTTACATAATATTACATAGTCTTAACCTATAATAAATATATAATCTTAATTATTTAAAGATTTTTTAAGTTACGGAGTCTTAATTAAATTTTACAAAGATACGGATTTGAATTCGACATGCACATTGCGTTATACAACCAAAGTAGCAAACAAGAATAGTGATTAAATCTTACATGTCTAAACTTTATCTAAAATAAGAATTAGCTAAATTTAAAAAGACTCTGTTAAGTAATTTTAATCTTAAAAACGAAATAGTTTTAAGCTACCGCTACTTTAGCAAATTAAGAATACCTAAAACCTACTTAAGTATTCTTAAAACTTATAAATATTAGATGTCATATACCAAAGAAAAACGACCAAGATCACCTATGTCCGAGGTGGGGATCGAACCCACGTACTCAGCTTTCGCGGCTGATGCCTGTACCCCTCGGCCACTCGGTCTTAGCAACCACCGGTCAAATTTCTCGGGTATATGCAATCCCTTACAAGGCTAGGCGCCTTTGACTTTTTTTGGTATATGACATCTAATATTTATAATTTATATAGTATTAAGTAGTGTGACTACTGGAGAAAAATTAAAAGTACAAATCAAAATATTTAGTTAATAAATAATTTGATTTGTGTTTTCACAATATGTTCTATTCTTAAAACTGTTCAGTATTAAGTGTATCTACAACTAATTCTAAGATAGGACTTTTTTCTCAAGTCAGATTATTTAGAGGCTCACTTAAGGCCTCATGGTATAATTCAAGTATTAGTTTAGAATCGCAAAGTAAAAATTGATTTTGTAGATAAACTTAAGATGACAGTAACACCAAGCTCTATAAATTGGCTAACTGAAGACTGTTGTATTACATTTTGAGTACATTAAATCATATTTAAGTAAAAATTGTATTAACGGGACGTTTTTTATCAAACTGGAACCAAGAAAACATGGATCAAAAAAAAAACTTAAAAAGATTGGTGGTTTTCGTAGGCGTGTTTAGGAATATAAAAAACCGGCCAAGTGCGAGTCGGACTCGCGCGCAAAGGGTTCCGTACCATTATCAACTTATTATTAAAAAAATACAGTTAAATCAACCTACCTCAAAAACTATAGGAGATAATTTAATCATACCAAAAATCGTTGATAGAGTTTATTAATGTGCGTAACTTATATTTTTTTTAGAATTTTATATCGCGTAGTTTAAAAAATAGAGGAGGGGGACACATTTTTCAGAATTTGAGATTCATATCATTTTCAAAGACCTTTCTATTAATACCCCACACGCTCATATACAACTAAAAAAAAAATTCTATCCCTCAGTTACATGTATGGAGGGCCCCCACCCCAATGTTTTTTTTACAATTTAGTATCATAATCCTGTAGCGGTTCATACAACACATATCCTCACCAAAGGACCATGCCCAACTTTGTATGGAACTTTGCCCCAAAGTCAACACAGCTAAAAGTTACATTGTTGAATAGGTCTTTAAATCTACTTCATTTCATTCTATGGGCACCAAGATGAATTCCATTGCAGAACTAAGATATTCATATTTGTCAGTGTGAAGATTGTATTCACACTGACAAAAATATGAATATCTCATAGATCAGAGATACTGGTCGTTAATCATTAGGATATCGAAGTGTGTAAAAAAAAAGATTGTGCACACGTGATTGTATGTTAACCACCTCACTCGCTTAGTTTCTTTTTTCTTTTGACATTAGCCTTTTTTTACATACAAAATAAGGGTGATCACTGGTAGATGCAGAGATTTTCTTCTGAATTAGCTCGTATTCAGGCTGACAAATATATGAATATCTCAGTTCTGCAATGGAATTCGATTTCGTGCCCATATAATGAAATGAAGTAAAGTTAAAGACCTAATTAATGATCTAACTCTCATGTTTGTTGGTCTTGGGGCAATTTTGACGCATGGTCCTTTCGTTACTGTAGCATTGATAGTTTCCGAGTAAATCGGCTGTGACAGACGGACAGACGGACAGACGGACAGACGGACATGACGAATCTTTAAGGGTTCCGTTTTTGCCATTTTGGCTACGGAACCCTAATAAAAAAATATCGTCCAATCGTGTGCCACGACAAAGTGCTTCAAACCTTACCAGTGCAATTAGTGAAACTTCGTTGTCCTTATTACCGAGTACATTGTCGAGTGATACTTCAGTACCATTATTAGCATGTACTGTAGATAGTGTTGGTAAAGACTTGAGTTCTTTAAGTCTTAATGCAGGAACTCGACTCATATTTACGGGACTCGCAGCTTAAAAAACTTCTGAGTCTTTTGAGTCGCGAGTCGAGTCTTTTTTCTAGTCTAAATCGAGTCCTGTAGTCACAACTCAAGTTTCAGAAAAGACTTAAGCCATAGCATATTGTAAAGTCATTGTAAATAAGACTCGAGTCCTTTAAGGACGACTCACTCATGAAGTTTATATACAAAATGAAAGATGAAAATGACACAATGCTGTCATGTTTCAGAAAAGGTTTGATGGCTCGAAGTCGAAAGAAGTAGTAGGTAGGTACTGTCATCTTTTATAAACTTCAAAAGTGAGTGATTAAATCTAAACTAAATTTGCTTATTCAGATAATACCAGGGCTTGTAAAACCGGTTTTAATAAATACCTGTATAAAAATGGACAGGCTATTACCGCTAATAAAAGAATACCTGTATTGTGATTAAAGGTATTGTTGTCATACCACTTTTGTCTGGTATGAATGGACATGGCAGTTCATCCTTAGCTTCAATATTTCTCGTATAACGCCATTACACCACCACCACAGATGGATCACCATTACAGATGGATAAAGCCATAACATTTTTGAAATCTACGTGGCAAAGACTTCAACGTTTCCAGGATAGTTCTAACAACCATACAGTATGGTTTTTATGTTATGCCGAAGTACCTATGGTTCATACTTCGGCTGCAGTCACAATGCCTTACGAAAATAATTCCACAAATAATGTCGATAACGTCATAGAAAGCATGTTATGTCTTGCCGAAGAACGAATAAACAATAATTTGGAGTATAAAATCCATGATTACAACTTACAACATTAACATAGGACAGATTTTAAGAGATTACATAAGATTTCCCCATGCTAAGCCAAAAACAGGAGTATTGGATTTTTGGAAATGTAATAAATTGACTCATCCTTAACTCCAGCAACGCAGGTGAGCTTCGAAAGAATGTTTTCTTCACTATTGTCATAAGGAACAATAAAATGTAAATGTTCAATTTAAGTGAGATACAAAAGTCACTCGAAATGTAATTTTAAGTAATGTAAATAACAGTTTCAATAAATTATCTATATACCTACTGACCTATGTTTTTATTGGTTTATTTTCGTTCGTTCGTTATAAAATATAAACCATTATTTTATGACTTTTTATGGGTTATAAAAATAATTTGTATTAGCTGTAAATCTACCAAATCCATGGTCCAATGTCCAGCGTCACGTTTTATAAAGTAACAATGTACAATTTTGCTGTTTGCCTCTCTTTCTAGTCAATACTGCGTGCGTTAGAGAGGCAAACAGCGAAATTGTAAAATGCAACTTTATAAAATGCGACCCAGGTCAAAGGCCGAAATCAATGCAACACTTTTAGTCTCCTTATTTCAGTTATGATGACGGTTAACCAAACTATTGGGGAATAAAACTACTCAAAGGTACGGGTAAGGATTTATTTACCTGAGTTAAAAAAATACATTATTTTAATGACAAATTGAAATGAAATTTTATACGTAGCACTTCTTCATCTTATAAATAAATAGCAATATTTTTTCTTTTAACTAGTAAGCATAATTGCACACCGTTTTCATGCATTTTTGCCAAAATTCCACAAGGCTAGGTTCAGGAGTATTTAACAGTAGTTTGCGGAGGTTTGATTCCTCTATAGTTTTGCAAACCGTGCATTTTCCAATGTTATCTGGAGACAATAAAAATACAGGTTATTGTTTCTCTTACCACTTTGTCTATATGATCAAATATGCAAGGGTTCTAAAATACATAGGTAAAGCAAAAAATCTACTTATGAAATACGAACTAACCTTTAATGGCTTGACAGTGGCTTCCTAGGATAGCCGAAACATGTCGCGAGTAGTGACTAAATATACGTGAGTGTGATCCATTATTTAATAATAATACGAACCTTTAATCATCACCGTCGATAGATATTTTGCCCATGTGTAAATAATTTCATCCCAACAAAGATCTATTTTAGAAGATTCAATTTTTTTCAACCAATATCGCAATGAAAGTTCACGTACATTCATTTCACATAAACATAGCTTAAATCTCTTGTTGTCTAAAAAAAAATATATTAATTCAGCATGTTTTATGAATGTGCTCATGTCAGTGAATTTGTAATATATATTTTTTATTAGTATAATCAAAGTTTGTGAATAATTAGTCTAATTAGATAAAAATGACGAGAACCATGAGATGATGACCCATGCAATAAAGAGTTCAGATACAGACATACATACTTGTAGAGATACGCATAAAAAAGATACTGTAATTGTTGTTAGACAACTGGTTATAAGGTGGTGAACTAATGATCTAAATCGCAGCTACACTGTACCTTTCAGTTCATTTCTGGCTTTATATATAACTGAATAAAAGCGAAATTCGGTACTAGTTAAAAGCGCCATTGTCATTATAAATGACACGTCATGACAGAACGGTACTCTTTCGACGATGATGTCATCATTTAAAATTAGAAAACAAACATGCCTGTTTGGACTGCCGGTAATGGTTTTATTGATTAACTATCAAGTAGAGGTAATGCTGTCAATACGGTGTTTGACTGACAGGTCAAATCAGCTTCTTTTTTCGAGCTGTCAAAACGCTCTTTAGGAAATTTGTATGAAATACTGGCGTGTGACGTCATAGTAAAATCACCTACTCTCAACAGTTCTTTCCGATTTATAAAATATAAATTGTGTTTAAAAATAATTTCTATCTCCGTTTTTCCAGTCATTTTCAAATGTTTTATTTAGTGCGTAGTGTAAAATAATTTATTTTTCACACCACCTTCTCTAAAAAGGCACTTTTCTGTTCAAGGACCAGACAGTTTTATGTTTTTGGGCGTTAGTTGGTGGCATCATGGGCTTGGTATAATGCTGATTTTGTTATTATATGTGTTAATTAGCTTCCATGTAGTTGGTGTGAAAAGTTGTATGTGTAACTCGGGATCAAAATTATTTTCGTCTTGGGCGTTAACGCTTGAATCCTTCATTACGCTCAGGATTCCACTTTAGAATCCCTCCCTACGGTCGGGATTCAATTGTGGAATCCGTCGCTCCATTCAGGATTCAATATACGCCCACGACGGAAATATACCATTTTGATCCCGTGTGACACAATCTACTATTACATACAGGTTTTCATTATACCGCTAATCAGAGTTTTATTGATATATAAATACCGAAATGCAATGATTACCGGTTAGACTTATTGAAAACCGGTACCTAACGATCCCTGGTTAATACTAACGGATAAAGCAGAAAATGGAAATTACACTCTGTAATCTAGATTTGGCCTTTGGGTAGTTTGGGTAGACTTAAGTAATAGAATTAAACACAAAATAATAATTTTTATTTTCTTATTATTGGTCAGAGTAATAAACAGTGCCCAGTAGACCACCTTTGAGCTTTGGCCCGGGTTTTGAACCTTATTTCATAACTTATAATTAACACACATGAACAATACACAATACACATTGTACTAGAAAAAAGATAGCCAAGAGGAGAGGCACATTGTCAAAGTCAAAGTCAAAGTCAAATAATTCTTTATTCAAATTGGAATAGCAACAAACTCTTTTGAATCGTCTAGATATGAAAACTACTTCCGGTTCGAACCCTACACCGCTGACCCAAGAAGAACCGGTAAGAAACTTGGCGGGAATTATTTTTTCAAACAATGATGGTACATCTTACAACTAACATGCATTAAAAAAAATACATAAAATTGATTTTAAATAAACAGAAATATAATAATAATAACAAGAGATGTAAAGTCTCTAAAAGTCACAACATTTATAAGTAATAATTTATAGAGAAGTAAGGTTTCTCTCCGAATAGGTATATAATAATAACATTATATAATGCACGTTTGGAGATGTATAGGGTCTCCAAGCGTAAATTATCGTAATTGAATGTCATGACTTTAACAAACTAATAATTAAATCCTAAATTACTCCCACGGTGTTTCATCATTCATGTAGTCTTGTGTACTATAATAAGCTTTAGATATAAGTTTACGCTTTACAAAATGCTTAAATTTGTTGACTGAAAATTCAGTAACATTTACTGGAAGTTTATTATAAAATCTTACACAATTACCCATGAATGATTTCCTAATTTTATGGAGCCGAGTGGCGGGTACTGCGAGCTTATGTTTGTTTCTAGTATTAATATTATGTATGTCACAGTTTTTCCTAAAATTCATAATATTTTTATGTACATACATAATATTCTCATAGATGTATTGAGAATACAATGTCATTATATTAATAACCTTAAACTTATCTCTAAGTGAGTCTCTAGGGCTCATTTTATATATCGCTCGAATAGCCCTCTTCTGCAGAACAAAGATAGTGTTAGTCTCTGAATTGGCAGCACTGCCCCATAATAAAATGCCATACGACATAATGCTATGAAAATAACTAAAATATACTAACCGAGCTGTATCAACGTCAGTTAATTGACGGATCTTGCTCACTGCAAAAGCTGCAGAACTCAGTTTATTCGAGAGATTAGATATGTGAGGACCCCACTGAAGCTTAGAGTCTAGTGTTATACCAAGAAAGACTGTACTTTCAACTATTTCCAATTCCTCACCTTTCACAAATATACTAGCCTGTTGATGTTTTACGTTACTTGTAACAAATTTAATACATTTAGTTTTTTTCTCATTCAACATTAAGTTATTCATATTAAACCAGTTTACTACTTTCGAAATAGCATTGTTTACATCATTCCAAGCTTGTTGCTGTCGTTTGACTTTAAAAATAAGTGAGGTGTCGTCAGCAAACAATACTATGTCATGGTGGGTCTCTATGAGATGTGGCAAGTCATTTATGTAGATAAGGAAAAGGAAAGGCCCCAATATAGATCCCTGTGGTACACCCGTGGAGACCAATGACCCCGGTGATCGCTGTCCATTCACATCAACCCTTTGTATTCTACCGCGTAAATAAGATTCCAGTAAATTTAACGCTGATCCTTTAACTCCATAATGGTCTAGCTTCCTGATCAATGTTTCATGACAAACGCAGTCGAAGGCCTTGGACAAATCACAGAAGATACCTAAAGCATCTCGTGATTCCTCCCAGGCATCAAATATTTGTTTAATTAATTCGACACCAGCGTCGGATGTTGAGCGCCCCCGAGTAAAACCAAATTGCTTGTTATGCATTAAATTGTTTACGTTAAAGTGCTTAGTTAATTGCGATAAAACTATTTTTTCAAAGATTTTGCTGAACGTTGGTAGCACAGATATAGGTCTAAAATTAGTGGGGTCAGAAGTGCTACCGGATTTGAATAAAGGAGTTACTTTACTATGTTTCATAAGATCAGGAAACTCACCACAATCAACACATTGATTAAATATTACTACCAATTCAGGTGCTACGATTTCAATAAGGGATTTGACGACATGAACAGAGACTCCTATTCCAATTGACCTAAATGATCTGACTCTAAATTACTGATTACTTTTTTATTAACAGGAAAAATATCAGTAAAAATGTTATCAATACAAGTCGCACTAGTTGCACTGATACGAGTAGGCTCCATAAAAATGTGGTTGAGTTTAGAAGACTTAAATAGATTCAACAATCTTGTACTTGTTGTTGAATTTTCTAAAAGGTTTACATTAAAGTCGCCGCATATAAGTAACTTCTTACCGCAAACTGATATTTTATGAAGCACAGATTCCATTACACTTTCAAATTGCTCAAAATTACTTAAAGGCGGCCTGTACACACATACAACAATAAATTTATCTAATTCAATAGCACTCAATTCTATAGTCCGTTCAACAGACAGAGAAACAATGTCCTTACGTTCCTTAAATTTTAATTGTTTATTTAAAATAATTAATGACCCACCATGTATGGAACTAAGTCTGTTAAACGAACTAGCCACCTGGTGATTATTAAACTGAGGCACCACTTCATTACTTTTTAACCAATGTTCAGTTATACATAGAATATCAATATTAAATTCATTTAAAAAAAGTTCAATCTGCAAATCTTTTCCTCTAATACACTGAATATTTTGATGAACCAGGTGGATGAGTTTTCTATTATTATTACAATTTTCAATTAATTTATTAGAGACTAATTTGCCAGAGATATGGCACTCTTTTGTCTTATCATTTAATTTAAATTATTGGTTAAAATTGGAACCAATTCCGAGTTCATAATTGATTGCTCAATAGGAGCACAGTTATTTGCCAAATTTTTGGCAGATATATCAAAACAATAGGATAGCGACAGAGCTATTTGTCTCTTACAATAATTAGAAAGGTAAAACTTACCTTTAGTCATAGAAATAATAGGAAAATAATACTTATTCTTATTAACATAATTGTTAATGTCAATTAGCCTAAACTTATTACTATAATTATATGTACACAGCTTGTACATGGTCAGATTTAAATTATATCTAGTATCATTTTCTGTCTTTGACATTTCATTACAGTATGGAAATGTAAACATGATAATCTCTTTAACTTTAAGAGTATTTAATTCTTCAAAGAATTTCATTAGACTATTTTTGTTCAAAACTCCTCGGCTCCCTACAAGAATGAGCAGGGTACTTTGTAAATTTAAATTACTGTCATCTAAAATTTGACGCAAAATATCATTCAGAGAAGCTGAAGGCAAACAATTGTTGAAAATGCGGGGTCCCTTTAAATACTTGTTCAAAAATGAGCCCATGTTTCTTCCAAATTCATCACAATACATAACTACATTATGTTCATTATGTTCAGATATATGTAATTGTGTATTGTAGATAGAATTATTACTACTTACATCTAATGGTAAACTGGTACACAGATCAGGTTTAATTAAACTCATTGACAAGCGACCACTCTGTTGTTTACACAAACATGACTGGCCGAGTGTGAATATCAAATCATTCATTGCCAAAGTATATTCATTTATCACTTTCTTGGAACTATTATTCAAACTTTCTAATGATTTTATTGAATCCTCTAAACTTTCAATTTTTGATTTTAGCAACTGTGTATCAGTTTCATATTGTAATTTACTACTTAATAATAGAGCAGAATATGCATTTAACCTATCCACTAAATTCACATTAATTTTGCAAAAT
>JALPQI010013336.1:0-33632 GCA_025490895.1 Thaumatotibia leucotreta | reverse complement strand
ACAATACTTTATATTATAGTACCTATGTCTGGCAACAGTGGCAAGTGTGACAACCATAATCCTAGGAGCTGATACGAGATTCGACTGTACTTATACATATGTAATAAAATTATTGTATGTACTCGTATTTCCTGGCCCTGGATATAGCTTGGAACTCACTATAAATAGCCTAGTTATTTACTTGAACTTAAGCTTATTTTGCGATAAGTTATAGTTAATTAAATAATCACAGAACTCACAGATATAAAAATGACTGGACCAATACATTTCGAGTGGGAAATCAGAATCACTCTTGATTTCACCCTGTTGGTATCTATGGAGTGCGTATATTGACACAACTAACTAGTAATTAACACAATGCGATAATGTAATTTCTCAATTGTGTTTTGCCTAGGTAGGTATATAATATTATGTATATCTACAATAGGTACCTACTTGTGTACAGTGTACACAAACTGCAAATTATTTCGGGCACGCGATGAAGAAGCCTTAACATTAATATACCTAGTTCGGAGCATGTCTTTCGGCATCGTTAGTGATATTTTACCAAAATGTACAATGAAATAACAGTTTATATCTACTTACAATATACTACACGTATATTTTTCCTTTAGTGCCCTCCAAAAATTACAAATAGTTTTTCTGAATCTTTTGAACGCCATGCTGCGAAACAATTCGTTACGCCATGGGGGCGAAAAATTTTAATAAATTAATGCCAATATAAGGATGAGGTTTATATATTTTTTTTAAATAATCATCGTCGTGATACTATGAATAACTTCAGAGTTAACCCTTGAAGCAAAATGGGACAGAGGACAGAAAACAAAAAAAAAACATTTCGGGTATATTTTTCAAATAAGCTACAATGTTTCCGGGTAGAAATGTAATAGACAACCCCAGCTCTATCGAAAATCCGTCGAGTAAGTGTTTCTGTCACTCCAATTACGATTTAATCGGCGTAAGAGAGTAGTTGCTCGAAAGTTACCTCCGATGTTTGCTATAGGAACACGGAACACTGCAGGAGTGACCCGGAGGAGGGTTTAAATAGTCACATCATACACCTCATCAACCTCTCTCAGTCCACTTGGACGTAGGCTTCTCCTATTAACTATGCGTTTGGAAGCATCCTAGGAGGAAAATCGCTAGTCGCCACGCTGGTAAGGGCTTGTTCATTTATCACGTCATACGATTTTGGCCTATTTTATACCCCCCATCCCCCATGGTGATATTTGGTGATATTTTCAGGACCCCTCCCCCCCTTAGCTAATATGACGTGTAATTTATGGCCAACTTAAGTAGTACTTTAAAAACACTTAAACACATACTTTATTAAGCACACGTGGTGGGAAAAAACGTTTTTGATAAATATCTGCGAAGTTTTAAAACTCAGATCAAGGTTTGAAATCTGCTGTTCAGCAGAAAGTACCTAAAAAAAAACTTACACGTGGTTTGTCTGACTTTTTTCCACCTATATAGTATGACGTGATTAATGGACAAGCCCAATGCTGGTTGGCAACCGCAGTATAGCGTCCCCACTATCTTATGATGATGCCCATCATTTATTTTTTATAAACGAATATTCAGTGATACTTCAATCACTTAGTCGACTTTTGCGTCACCCACGGGAAGATTTGAGGTGGTAACAAACGTATTCATAGCACACTGCCGTCAATTATATACCAATTATTAAAATTGCTTAGCATTTAACGGTATCCTATCTCTGTTTAATGGCTCGTCTGCAAATTACCAGAATAAACAAAACTTCGAGCTTCATCGAACTCTTATCGCAGTAAAAGTTTCAGCTTCATATGAGATTGCTTGCTAAATTTATTAAGAAACCAAGCTCAAGGGAATTCGCGCCGTCATCTCGTAAATGTGCATTCAGACCAAACAAGCATTCGCTATTATATTTTCTACGAAATCAACGAATCACGTTTTGTGTAACGATCGAATTTCGTACAGTAGGGGGTTAGAATAGCGAATGTTCGTTTGGTCTGAATGCACCTTTACTCATATTACCTACACCATTCACCAGTAGAAAACAAAAAACATGTAAACAAACCTAAAAACTTGCATTATTTCATAATCACGCACTCTTAGAACACAATCTTGGTTTTATTACCAACTTAAAATCCACATTGAGTCCATATACCTACATTTATAATTAAAATTATTGATTTTTATTACTTAGTATTAACGTAAAAATGCGAACGTATTTCACGATAATATCAAAGACGTTAAATGCTATGAGAAGTTAGCCATATTTGTTTACATTTTTTTGTTTTGTACTGAGGAAAGGTATAAACTATATGTTTCCAAAATCAGCCTTATTGTACGTCCTGAAAAAATATTTTGGATACACGTTGTGGTCAGAGTGGCTTGTGATCGCTAAATGTCAGATCCTTATGTTCTGAAAAATAATTTGTTTCAGGGTTAGAGTGTTTATTATTAGAAATTGTATGTAGTATAGTTCGTGAAATATACAGTGTGTGTCTTTGATAGCGACATTGCTTTTAAGTAACGATAGATTAAAGTGTTGTTAACCATTTTATTAAAAGAATATAACGATTGCCTTTATTATTTAAGAGTAATTAATTAAAAAAAAACTCGAGCAGCAATGTAATGCAAACATTTACTTGACGTTTCTGAGAGGAAAAGCTAATTTCGTTTCCATTTTAATTCGATCAAATCATTAAAGTAACTGTGAACTGTTGCCGACATTCACTTATTTACTGAATTATTAATTACTAGAAAAAACTACAACTTAAAACATGCGAGATTTTCACTACACTAGCACAACAAAACATCAACAATTATTTCTGTGTCTTACTGTCTTAGCCACAGCACATTTTGAATCATATTATTCACTGAACTAGACTAATATAAAAAATCACTGCACATACATTATCACTTCTTAGAAATCACATTAATTCAAACATTTTCATTAATTTATTAGGAAAGTCTGTTGATCAACAAACTTGATGTTATCTTGACACTTCAACTCAATCAATGTGAAGTTTTCAATCGGTACATAAACAAAACGATTATCTGATTCCGCCTTCTTATTTAACACAAAATTACCTACCGCTTAATCGTCTCTGTCGCACTTATAAGAAAGAATGACAAAGATGGAAAACTAAAATACACTACTGAGCGATAGCGATTGGCAACTTGGCTAGGCACCCTGGGCTGTTAAGTCCTTTTCTTATGAACAAGGGTCATGATTTTTGACGGACTTGTCATCGAAAAGTGTCACCGACATGTAGGATGTAAATAAGTAATTAATTGTCAGGATGTCACTAAGAGCGAGATTTCAATGAAATCATATGTCAATTGTTAGGTTTAATTTATTAGTTACTGATACATTGCGTGCCGAATTATTTTGTATGAAAAATTTTTTTTTAAATACTTAAACTAAATATGCTAATTTCAGTTCATTAAGACTTGTACTTTCATCCCTTAAAAGCAATGTCGTTATGAAAGACACACACTGTAAATTGGTAACTTTCTACCTACATTATAGTAAAAATAAACATTCAATTTATATTTCTCGAACTATACTTTCCAGTAGTACTTTTGTGGAAAAACTTATAATATTAAAATCTAACTTGAAATAAGAAGGGACACAAAAAACAAAACGATCGTATTTTACCTCAGTGCGTAGCCATGATACCAATTTGCTAATGCTCAGTAGTATGATAAAAGATTGATGATGGGCAGCAGCGTCATCATAGTGGACACATTACTGCGATCGCCAATCCGCTTGGTGGGCAAGGTTGCAAAGGTTGGCGATTATGGGCATTTGCCTCCTACGTCCAGCAGTGGACTATCGCTGATGATAAGTTATCCGGGGTTATGAAACAGGTCCTAAGTAACATATGTGTTATGTACCTATTTGTAAATATTATTAGTTATGACGCGAGGAAACCATTGAAGTGCTAATTGCTCTCATACCGATAAATCGTACAAATGTTATTGCTTTGTTTGTGGTTCGTTAAAGTTAGTGGTGGTTTATTTCCAGCTTTTATTTAACTGGCTATTTACTTACGTTGTTTTGAATTATGAATAACCGGTGAATAATGTGTTATTGTTTCTTACGACAGTCCAAATACTCGTATTTGACTTAACATAGTTTAGTTTTTGTGGGAGTTTGCCAAGTCGAGCGTTTTAATTTATCTACATTAAATGTAAAATAACTATAAATTTATCAAAATTACTTTTAAATTAATGAAATACACAATTTTTTTTAATATCTGTCGAAACTTGCGCAATAACAAAATATTCCTTATTCCAGTAGCCGTAACATGAGTTGGCAAGTAAAGGATAAGTACGTTAGGTTTTACTCGATACGTAACGCATTATGTCGCGCTCGTACCTACTGACATAAAGGAGCGAGTGCGATGTCCTGCTTTACGTATCAAGTAAAACCTAAAGGTGGGTGTACGCCAAACGGGCGAATGCTCATTCTATCCCTCACTCTACGAAATCAACGAATTTCGACGAATTACGTCTTGTGTAACGAACGAAGTTCGTAGAGTGGGGATAGAATGAGCATTCGCTCGTTTGGTGTAAATCCACCTTAAAGCTACCGATACCTTCTTGCAAAATCATGGTAAGGCTACAGGCCCCATATCTGGGATAGTGCAAGGTACCTATAGGGAAGACAATATGAAAGGTCCATGGAAAAAACATGTCCAGTGCTTAAAAAAATCAGGGCAAATTCACACCTTATTCTGTTAAAAGTAACGAGGTTTTTCCTTCTGTAATTTGAATTGACTAGACCTGTTCTTTCCGTGGACCCTTCATATTAGGATTATAAAGGTTGTCGTAGTACTGGTTTTTCAATCCCCAGTTAACGGTATCTGTCAATTAAATGTTTGCTCTATCCTTTTTTGACTGATGACCTGAGATAAGGATGGTAATAATTTTATCTAACGGATACTTTTAACTGAGATCTGAAAAATCAGCCCTTAACCTCTCATCGCTCCCTCTTTCCGAAAATATTATATCGAATTATGAAAACGGCTCTCTTTGCCCGTGCCATCCCACTAGAATTCTTGGAAAACCGCCTCAGTCATTTTACTCGATACTAAACTCAATAATGCTATCGTAACTTTTAAACTCTCCAATTTCTTATTATTTCACTTCGAAGACAACCTTATTCCGTGCCCCATAAAGCTGAAACTTAATCTCTTGCAATAGGATGATACGTTGAAAACAAAATTCTCAATCTTTATAGAAACTTCGTCTGTCGTTGCATAGTTTTCGAAGCTAGGTATCTATCTCCGAGAATTTTCAACTAACCTATCTGGTTTTAGTACAGTTAAGGTCAAATATATCGATGCACGCAAAATGACAAATATTTATATACACTTCCATTACTATAAGGGTTTGTATAGGTACACTCGACCAATTGGAACCCTAGGCCACTCTAGAACCATGTCAAAATGAAAAGCCATTTGAAATGTCTTACAATCTGATTGATAACGTTACTTTGACATGGTTCCTGAGTGGCCTAGGGTTCCAATTGGTTGACTGTACATATTTTTGGCACTTTCCGCGCATCTACATATTTTCCCTTGAGTGTACTTGTCCCACGAAAAGCGAGTAGGTAAGCGATCAGCTATCGGCGATAGCAAGGACAAAAGATAGTCGCTCTCGTGTAAATAAAAGAGAGCTAACCATTATAGTTATTCGCTTAGCGATCAACTACAAGATATCATTGCGTTACATTTGATAAAGAGCGGCTATCTTTTGTTTGTTGCTATCTCCGATAGCTCATTGCAAACTCGCTCTTGGTTGGACTAGGTTTGTATATTTAAGTATTCCGGACCTATAAATCCCGGCCTTTTGGTAGGCTTGCGTGAGCATATTATATGTAGATCCAACAGTTCCAACACGTATAACTCTTTTGGAGAAATGTTCTGTCTTGTAACACCACTCCACACCTTCTGTAACCAAAAATATGTACACAAAAATAGGTAGGTATCCGTGAACCGGTTCCAGCAGGCGATTAGAGGCTATTGGAGATTACATGAAAAATACTAAATAATTGGTTAAGGTGATGAAGTTTGGATGGATAAGAGATGGATCTATAGTGCCTATTATTATTACGTAAATAAATAAACGAATTTATTACAGTTTAAAATATACACATGTATTAAATTAAAATTAAGTAAGTCAAAGGTCTATTACGTATTACGGAGGGTAAGACTATTGATTTGTTAGATAATTTCCCCGAACTCATTATTTCTTCGAAGTAAATTTTCCGTTCGTATTTTCCCCGATCGCTAAAATTCGTATGCACCATTATTTATTTTTCGTTATTTTAGTCAGTAAGTGCACTTTCCGTTCGTATTTTTTTCCGATAGGTACAGATCATACATAGGTACCATAATTTATATTTATTATTTTTTCGATTCGCGTTTTTTCTTAAACGTAATTTTTACTTATTGCTATAACATAATATGAGTTATGTACAACTCTCAAAAACCTTATATGCTAAATTAAGCCTAACTAACATAACTTAGGGCCGCTACATGCAGACTAACTGCATTCTAACCGAAACATGTATTAGTAAGTCAAAGGTCTATTATTACGTATTACGTATGAAGGTGCATTCAAACCAAAAGAGCATTCGCTGTTCTATACCCCGCTCTACTAAATCAACCAATCACGGTTTGTGTAACGATCAAATTTCGTAGAGTGGGAGGTTAGAATAGCGAATGTTCGCTTGGTCTGAATGCACCTTTACGGAGGGTAAGGCTATTACCCCGACGAAATGTTATGGATAGGTTTACTTGGTAGCGACCGGGATTTGAATTCTGCTAGTCAAATATGTACATTGCAATAAACTATTAAACTAAATCAACCGAATCAGGCGACCCTTTGAGACCAACCGTGAAATATATAGCAAGCTAATATGCGTAGGTAGATTTAATACAAATATTTAGCTGATCGATGATGTCGTGATGTTTGATTTTGCGGTGAGGTTTGGAATTTCTGTGAAATTGTGAAATGTTCCGTTCGGTTTTCTGTGAAATATTATATAGCAGGTAACAAACAATAGAGTTAACGAAATTGATTTATTTCGTATCTTCTCTAAATTATGGTCAAAGTGAACGCTACAAAGTATTATTAATACTATTCACAGGATGTTTCCTGAGTCATTAATAACCTTGCACATAAGTCATACTGAACAACGTTTAGTAGGTATGCGACCAACGACGAAAACTCGAAAAAAAATCAGTTCCCCATACAAAATGTAAAGACCGCGTGACGGACAAATATGAATAAAAAAAAATTATATCACTACATCACCTACACAATTTACTACACGCCTAAGCGCGTACCCGGCATTTTTCGTTTTTGTAGAAAAAACTGGCGTAGAGCTACTTATGTATGCCGATATATTATTGCGTCATCACAACCTGTGTCACAACGACGATGAGAAGGATATATTCATTCATTCGGATTCAGCGAGCTTGCTTGTTGAAAATATGAAACCTTACTTCGTGTAGATCGGCACAAACTAGGTTGGTTTTCGCAGCTGGATACTAACTATAGTAACAAACTCATACTCGTAGATCAAAACCTCCCAAGTATGGTCCAAACCTCAGAGGAGATATTATTATAAGATGTGCCTAAAGCATTGGGCTAAAATCCTCGCTGATTGGGAACGACTGGATGGCCTCCGGAGCAGATGCAGACCAAATAGGAGTTGACAGAACGAGATATGGACGCGTGTGACAGGCACCAGTGGAGGGATCTGGCACATCAAATAAGCTTTAAAAAACGATATAGGTGCCTGATTACTATATAATGGCATTAAGGGCACAGTTTTTAAGACTTCAAATGATTTAAGAGACTTAGACCAAACGTAAATAAAAATTGGACTGACTAGGTATAATATACTTCGTAGTAATGAATGTTATTTAAAAGTAAGTTAATACAAAAAATATATATTGCTGAGTGAAGCTCTGTTAAGTTTCTGTACAGGACAGATGAAAATAAGGTTTTTGTTTCTTTTTATACATATGTATCCATTAAATATGTAATAAACCCCTGACAATGCGTCATAACATAAATAATGCCATTAACGGACGGTTCCTGTAATAAAATAAGTAAAAAAAGTTTTAAGTTAAACGGTTTTTATTGCACCAAAAACTAGAAAATAAAAATTTGTTATAACTAACCGTAGATGCAACTTTCTGTAGATTACTCACGTGAAACTATTATCACTGTAGTTTTCCCAAGTCGGATGCTGAAAGCCACGTTTAGCCTCAATGTCAGTGGATTAAGCGTTACCTAATCGGAAACTTTTACCAAACTGAAATAAAAACGTGGGGCGTACGCAATTGTGATTAAGTCACTATAGTTATTTAAGAACACACATAGAAATCAAGACAGCAATAGTGTAATAAGTTTTGTTCTGGCCTTGATAAAAGCTATTTACCTCTGTGGAAGTGATGGAACAGATGGATGATTAATTGCAAAATGAATGCTACAATTACATATTTTGAACTTGTATGTTTCTTTCTTCATAATAACGCCCCACGTTTTTATTTAAGTTTTGTAAAAGTTTCCGATTAGATAACGCTTAATCCACTGACATAGAGGCTAAACGTGGCTTTCAGCATCCGACTTGGGAAAACTACAGTGATAATAGTTTCACGTGAGTAATCTACAGAAAGTTGCATCTACGGTTAGTTATAACAAATTTTTATTTTCTAGTTTTTGGTGCAATAAAAACCGTTTAACTTAAAACTTTTTTTACTTATTTTATTTTCAAGTTTTTAGTGCAATTGTTAAGTTTATTTCCGATACTATACCGATGTTGTTTGTAATATGTAATACAATTACGCATGCTAAGTAGCGTTTATACTCTTGCACTTTCATCACGAATCACGACACCATATAAATAAATAATATCTTGGGACATCTTACACAAATCAAACTAATCCCATGGTAAGCTCAATTAAGGCTTGTAATGTGGGTACCAGGTGACGATATATATAATAGATAGATACATATAGATACTTAAATACATAGACAGCCATGACCAAGGAACAAATATTTGTGATAAATAAATACACAAATAATGCCCTCGCCGGGATTCGAACCCGGAACCTCCAGCTTCATAGGCAGGGTCACTACCAACTAGGCTACGGAGGCTGACAATAATAATAAATTTCGATTGACAAATAAAAACCAAAGGCTCGGCGTGGTTAATGTAAGGTTGAATACTCCAAGTATCTCAAATGGACGTGTTATTCATACAATAAGTACCTTAGATAACAGAGATCTGACAATAAGGAATATATCAATCAATTTTGTTTATTGAGAATTTCAAGTTTAAATTTTTATACAAGTCGAATTTTGTGACTATAAAATATAAACTTATTCTCTGAGTCGAACAACCGGAGGACCGCAGGTCTGACGGAAAGTCCGACGCGAACCGAGGGTCTAAAGGGTCAATCCATGCAATCTATCAACCGGAGGGCCATAGGCCCGACGGCACTATGGCACGCACTACTTGAATCCGAGAGACTCACACTCTCTGTATATCAACTGGAGGACCGCAGGTCCGAGTGCACGTCCTACGCAAACGACCTGCGCTGTCAGTCTATCAACCGGAGGGCCGCATTCCCGACAGCTGGCCCTACGCGCTCCACTTACGCTGCCACTCTATCAGCTGGAGGGCTGTAGGCCCAACGGATCGCCCTACGCAAACCACTCACGCTGTCACTCTATCAGCTGGAGGGCCGCAGGTCCGACGGCTCGCCCTGCGCGAATCACCCAACGCTGTCACTCTATCAGCTGGAGGGCCGCAGGCCCGATGGCCCGCCCTACGCAAACTACTCACGCTGTGAGTCTATCAGCTGGAGAGCCGCAGGCGCGACAGCTCGCCCTACGCGATCCACTCACGCTGTCACTCTATCAGCTGGAGGGCTGCAGGCCCGACGGCCCACCCTACGCAAACCACTCACGCTGTCACTCTATCAGCTGGAGGGCCGCAGGCCCGACCTTCGCGATTCACTCACGCTGTCACTCTATCAGCTGGAGGGCCACAGGCCCGACGGCTCGCCTTTCGCGATTTACTCACGCTGTCACCTTATTAGCTGGCGACGGCTCCCCCTATACGATCCACTCACGCTGTCACTTTATCAGCTGGAGAGCCGCAGGCCCGACGGCTCGCCCTACGCAAACCACTCACGCTGTCACACTATCAGCTGTAGGGCCGCAGGCCCAACGGCACGCCCTTCGCGAACCACTCACGCTGTCACTCTATCAGCTGGAGGGCTGCAGGCCCGACGGCCTACCCTACGCAAACCACTCACGCTGTCACTCTATCAGCTGGAGGGCCGCAGGCCCGACCTTCGCGATTCACTCACGCTGTCACTCTATCAGCTGGAGGGCCACAGGCCCGACGGCTCTCCCTATACGATCCACTCACGCTGTCACTCTACCAGATGGAGGGCCGTAGGCCCGACGGCTCGCCCTACGCGATTCACTTACGCTGTCACTCTATCAGCTGGAGTGCCGTAGGCCCGACGGATCGCCCTACGCGAACCACTCACGCTGTCACTCTATCAGCTGGAGGGCCGCAGGCCCGACGGCTCTCCCTATACGATCCACTCACGCTGTCACTCTATCAGATGGAGGGCCACAGGCCCGATGACTCGCCCTACGCGATTCACTTACGCTGTCACTCTATCAGCTGGAGTGCCGTAGGCCCGACGGATCGCCCTACGCGAACCACTCACGCTGTCACTCTATCAGGTGGAGGGCCGCAGGCCCGACGGCTCGCCCTACGCGATTCACTTACGCTGCCACTCTATCAGCTGGAGGGCTGTAGGCCCAACGGATCGCCCTACGCAAACCACTCACGCTGTCACTCTATCAGCTGGAGGGCCGCAGGTCCGACGGCTCGCCCTGCGCGAATCACCCAACGCTGTCACTCTATCAGCTGGAGGGCCGCAGGCCCGATGGCCCGCCCTACGCAAACTACTCACGCTGTGTGTCTATCAGCTGGAGAGCCGCAGGCGCGACAGCTCGCCCTACGCGATCCACTCACACGCTGTCAGTCTATCAGCCGGAGGGACGCAGGCGCGACGGCTCGCCCTACGCGATCCACTCACACTGTTAGTATATCAGCCGGAGGGACGCAGGCGCGACGGCTCGCTCACGCTGTCACCCTATGAGTCTATAAGCCGGAGGGCCGCAGCAATGACATACGGTACTAAACCGTGGTCGCTTACAATGGGCCTCATAAGAAGGCTCAAAGTCACCCTAAGGGCAATGGAGAGGCCTGTGCTAAGAGTCTCTCTGCGAGATTGGATTACAAATGAGACCATCCGCAGCAGAACCAAAGTAACCGATATAGCTCTTCGAATAGCTAAACTGAAGTGGGCGGGGCTCATCGCGCGTGGATTGCGTGGAACCGATGGCCGTTGGGGCGGTAAGGTTCTCGAGTGGCGGTCACGTACCGGAAGGCGCAGCGTGGGTAGGCTGCCCACAAGGTGGACTCATGACCTGGTGTAGATCGCTGTATGCGGGTGGCACAGGGCCGGTCCTTGTGGCAATCTTGGGGGGGACCTATATTCACCAGTGAACGCTTTTCAGCTGATATGATGATGATGATGATAATTAAATCCGTATGTTTCTACCAAATATCTAAAGCAGTACTGCAAAATCTACATATCGCTAAACCTAGTGGTTGTGGCAGGCAGTAACACTGGAGTATCAGATTTGAGGAGTTGGATGTTAGTATTAAATTCGCAAGTTTCTACTTAATATCTAAAGAACTTCTTTAAAATCAAGATATCGATAAAAGATAAACCTTGCGGTTATTGTAGGCAGTACTGCAGCATCAGGAGTGAGGAGTTGGAAGTCAAGATCAGGCTGTTAGTATTTGATTATGCCCAACATGCTATACTTTCATTTTCACGTGTCTAACACTCTCGGTTAAGGTAAGCAGTACGTCTGCAGCATCAGGGTTTGAGGATACAAGGATACAAATATTATAATATTGCATTGTCATGGGGACTTGATAAGGGTTCTAAATTTTATTGATTTCGGTGCAGTAGAAGTGGTCGAAAAATCGATCACAAGATTTGAAGCATCGACGACAGTTGATACGCGGTGAAGTTAATAAAAACCGTTTAAAAACGGTTTATTGTTTGCAGAAAATTACGAACAGCTATGAAATTGTCGTGTTTATTGTCTGTTTTTATGTGTTTTCATACATAATTACCGTTATACAACGTATTTGGAGTGTTTATGTTTCGAATAATGTCGAGTAACGTTGCCGCTAGTAAGTACTTAGCTTTATGTACATAGATACTTAACCCTAACTTTGCCTACTTTCTTAAGTTTGTGAATTATGCTTACCTCGCATTCATATATTTAAATCTATGCAAAGTATAAATAAAATACTACAGTTAGTTGGGTGAATATAATGTGCAGACTACCTCAATACTAAAGTTGACGTTACCCCAAAGTGTAATGCCGTAGCGATCTGCAAAATAGAAGTAACCTCATCAAATTTGTCCATTGATCGATTTGCGTCCCGCCGCCACGTCCTTTCGGAGTCCCACAACTCCCACATGAATAAAATATCGTTCTTGAAGCTCGCTTAATTTGGCTTAATTTCCTCGGACTTTACTAATTTTGCGCTAAGATGGGTTTCTCGTTATGCAAAATTATTATTTGTATAAATTTAATTGGTATGTGTGACTATAACGTTGACGAAAAGATTATGTTTTGAGTATGTTGTATATCAATGGTTTCGTAATTAGTGCATGCTGGATGCATAGAAATTTGGCATCTGCCACTAATACTGCTAACGCCCAGTCACGAAAAAAAGGTACTACAGTGAATGGTCATTATGAAGTCAATCCTGACACCTGTAATTTCAATGCATTGTGTCAAATATCGAAATTGTTGACAGATAGCTGGGTCAAAATTTGGTAAGTATACAAACGTGGCGTCATTTTTGTGTATTTCATTCATGTAAAACTTCATAATGGTGATCATTTTGACAGATCGAAAAAAGATGTTGATTTGACTTAACAGTCATCATGCCTATTGCTTAAGTAGGTATGCCTACGCTTTCACCAGAAAAACACTTTAATATTTAATAGATTTCGCGATACACGTATTAAATTATGTAGGTAGGTATTTATATTGCGATCCGAGATTTCCCCACAAACAAAGTCCACAATACTTAAATGCGGAAAATTTTCCGCGGAGAAATATTTATAACCCCTCGGGAAATTAGTTCTGATCTGATATCTGAGACTATCGGCTATGCTAGCGGTACAAATGCGATACTACAAATTGTTGAAATAGTCAACATTTATAGGAAAAATAAATTTTTAGAATTGGGATACCACAAGTAAGCGTTGCGCGTTTGTGGCCAAGTAGTACGTTTATAAGACACGCCTATTACGAATATACGCTTATTATACACGCCTTTTAACCCCAACGATGCGGGTTTAGTTAAGCCCTAGCTTGTACCAATGAGTTTTTACTTAAGAACTTATACGGAAATCCCACTGCGTCATTCGCCGCATGCAAACGATGTCGGTTGCCTCACCATATTCACCTCATATTTTGATTAGGCTCATACTTTGATTGAAATTACTGTCACATTAGCAACAATCGCTTTTAACCGAAGTAAGACATCGGGAGGAAACACGATTAATTTCAATGCTCTATGTGGACTAATTTCCCTGACTCAGAAAAGATTTTCGCCAAAATGAGTGCCAAGCCAAATCTTGGGATTAGTTTGCGATGATCCCACGACTATTATAATGGCAGATATCACATATCTAAAATATCACAAAGGTGATGAAATATAACGACTGCGCAAGAGCCGATATAAGTAGGTAGGTTAGACCTAACTTATTAGTAGACCAATTTATTTGTTTATTATTTTACCTATAGTTGGCTGTTCGATAACGATAACATTATATTGAAAACTCATTCAAGTGCAAGTCGCCCTCACACTCCGATGGTTCCGTCCCATCTTTCTTTATACTTAAATTATTTGTTGTTCTAGCCTTATACCTGTTCTGTTGTAAGCGGTTTCTTAAGTTGCAGTCAAGTGACAGACATACCAACAGCGATAGCACTCATTGTAACGCTTGAAAAGCCCTAGCCTATATCTACCTAATCACACAGCCCTCTACCCCATACAAATCAAACCTCAGAAGCCAGAGAACCCTCAGTACTAATATAATCCCTCAAGGAACCCTAAAGATTACCTAATAAAGCTATGGTTCTATGGTATTCTGTCTTGACTATAAATATTTTGGCCAGAAGAAGTGATGTGATCGTCTAAGTAGCGGCAGGACCCCGTAGCTGTACGTAATGACCTAGATTCTTGAACAAAGAGTGAGAGTTATAGACCTAAAAGCCCTAACTAGGATAATGTAAATACCTAACTAATGATATAATACTCAGAACACTAGTATAACAGGAGAGAAATGATAAAAGTACTTTAAACACAATAAGATTTATTATTATTAAAATCACGGTAATATTATTACACACACATCGTAGTAGCTGTAGAACAAACACAAATATATGACAAATATAAGTAGGTATTATAGAAAGTGCTAAAGTTAATTAGTAAAGTTAAAAGGCACGTGGTTAAAGGTAAAAGATAAAGATAAGTTTTAGTTAAGTATAAAAGACAACCTGTAAGTATTAAAAAAATATATAAATAATATCCCCTACCCACCGATATAGAATTACAGTTATTATTAACTATTGCAATTCTAACACGGCTAGAGCATACGGTTGGGTAAATTTGCGAATTCAGTTTATGTCAAACTGCATGTATTAGTTCCTTGGAACAAGAAGTATTTAATTTCATTTATTAGTGTCGTAACACTATGTATGTACTAGTTCTTGAACTAGATGTGTAAGGAACCATGATCCCTTATTATATTCGTATTTCAGGATTATTAGACATTGCAAATTAACCCGGTCCTTAGGATGGGGTAAGCTCACCTATTCTGAACCAATATGGAAGGTAAATATTTTGTGGGCCTAGGTCCTCTTTTCCAAAAACATGATTTTCCAGTTCCATCAGATGGCAAATCAGGAGTAGTTCAAAAATGTACCCTTGGGTATATGTGTATCGTAATACAATTGGCCTTAACCAAGGTTTGAAGTTTGAGTCTATTCAAGACACCATTGTAATACAGGTTTATATGCATGTACTGTTCCTACGTTCCAAGTATAGCAGAAAACAGTACCTAAAATCACGTTACGATCATTTAGCGCAAACCAGACAATGTACACCTGAACAAAACATCAAAACAAACCACTAATCATACATGTAAGTTAATATTATTCGTCCATCAAACCATCTTCAGGAAACTAGTATTATCAACTAATTTAGTAAAACTTTATCAAATAAATATGTTCAAAATCAATAGTTATACCATTCCACATTCGTCCAGATACCTACCCACTATGGGCCTAAGCTCTTTAAAGCATTTTAACTAAACACATACATAAAGATCATATAAGTATAATATAGACAATTAACGCATAATTAGTTAAGTACTGAAAGAAGCATTCACTATCATATTAAATCCCACCCTAAAACTTCACAAACAAGAATTATATTGAAAAACAATTAATTCACTTTATCCCAAAACTATTTCGCACTAAATAAACCATACATAGGATAAATAAAATAATTAGCACACTTAAATAATTCACAGATAAAATCAAAACAATAATAAATATAACCGTCCAACTAGCCAACCTTGGTCCCTTTTCATTAGCAATACAATCTAGGTATTGATTATGTATACGCGATTTATTCAAATAATCGAAATATCAAGATAAAACCTTTAGACACTGACGCTAGTCTCCCGAGCTCTCTCCGTAACGGGATTCAACGCCGCCATTGTGGTACGTAACCCTCAACCTGCCGTCCATCTCTGTCTCTCATAGGAACTAGAATTTACCCCTGCATCTCGCGTCTCGTTCTTTCATACTCGAATGTATTTATAAATAGAATTCACTCTAGTCAGCGGCTGAGCATCGCGCCGCGAGCCCGCGTCCCGTCCGCCATTTTGTGGACCGATGCTTGTACTCGTATAAATATTATTTTAACTTAAGAAAGATACATTAAAATAGATTAAGGCTTGGTTATATACTAACTAACTTAACAAATATACGTACCGTGTGTGTGTGTGAGTGTTGTAGCTTATTGCTTTAAAATAATCCTTTCATTTACTAACACTATAATAACATTCTTAGTCTAACTGTGTGAACTACCGTGAAATACCTACTACATAGCTGTATTTAAGTATACTATTTATAAGTACAATGTGGAGAACAACTTCCGTCATGTATATTAAGGTGTGATATGGTAAATGGAAATATCTATAAGTTAAATAGTTCTGTGAAAATAAAACTGTGTTAATATTACCTAGCTTTGAGCTTAGGTGATACTAACTCCGGAACTAGCAATAAATGGGAGGTAAGTTTAATGTGACCACTACACGATTCACCATTGTATGAGGTACAATTTAGGCATTTACCTACGTACAAATATCGTAATTATAAAAACACGATTATAGATAATAATATAAATAACATTGTGCAACTCACCAGGGTTTAAACAAATTACCTGAACACTATAGCTTAATAGACATTCAGACAGAATTACTACACTGAATCTAGAATCTAAAATAGGTACTTAGGCTACCTAGGAACAAATTAATGTAAAGTTTACTCTTCAATCTCCAACTCAAAGTGATCCCGTCCTCCCTGCGACATTGCCTTATATACCCTAGTCTACCGACGCTAATCCCAGTTTTGTGTTCGGCCCTTTTCACGCCTGCGCACTTACTATGGATGCTGCGAGCGTCGCATAACAGAAGCGTCTCTTAATCAGACATGCGCAATGGGTACTTAAAAGGCGCCAAACGTTAGCGCCAATTTGCGCGTCGCGTCGATTGCTGGCGTATCCACTAATACGCATGCGTTGATCTCGTGGGACGCTTCCTAGCGTCGCCCTGTTGCTAACAGAAAATGGCCTTGGTTTCGATGTTTTGGCGCCAAGCCGTCGCTTCGCTTGGTTTTGAGGTTTTGACTGTTGATGATTTCCTTCGTGGTTCGCGCCAATATCCCAAACTGAGTAATTATTATTACCTAAAACTAAATGAAACAAAAAATAATAAATTTTAATTAAGTAACGGACTTTTGTATCGTTACATTTGCCCCCCACATTTGAGCATAGAGGTAAGGAATGAATTGACTGACTCGGAGCTCAAATGTTAAAACTATAAAACAAATATTGTAAAGGATAGACAAAAATATTTAATGTTCACTAAATATTTAAGTCTCAGACTTAGTATTACAACATGCTGAAGGTATTCCAAAGTATTTACATATGCAGTTATTGTCATTTTCCCCCCAATGTTAATGTGGTGTGTGAAGTGACCAATAATTGAAAGAAAATTAATTATCTAGTTCGAATCATGAACTTAAAGTATTTTGTCCCATGAGTCAAATTGTTCTCGGCCATGAATTCCCATTCCAATAGAAGCGCCAGGTTGTGAGGCTGACGTACCCTATTAGTAAATCTCTCGCATCTTCATTTAGAGTCTATAGCCACATTGCCCGGCTGGCGACCCCACCATCTACATTGCCCAGACGTAATGAACCTACGAGAGCCCCTCATCAAAATGGAAAAGCCTTTCTATTCCAGGTAACCTCCAACAATTATATTATTCTCTCCCAGTGAACAAAATACAATTCATAAATCTCACCAAAAACCAACTTCTCCCCTCATTGGCGTATGTAGTACTCTATTTCCAAGCAAGAAAGTTAACAGCATTTATGAAATTAGAAAATATTCTAATTTCTAAAAATATACTAATTCATTAAACAATCATTATACGATTCTGATTCTCAAGTCTCTATTTATCCCAGTGTTGAATTTTATTTGTGCTGGGCTTTTAATTATAATTCACATAAAAGTTATATGATGTAAGAAACCCATTTTAAAGTTTCATTTACTGAGTTATTTTTATCAAACCTAAATCAAAAAGGTACCCCTATGCCTTCCACTCGGTTTATCGTGTGGAATCCATCTGAGTAAACAACCACTATATGGAACGATACACAGGTCAATGCCAATGTTGATCAGATAAGCTTTCTTATACCAATCTGACAATGTCGGCTCGCACTTACCATACGGCTCTAGAAGAACCGCGACCCGGAAGGATAGACAAGCATCCCCACATCGGGTGTGCCCCGGCCCCATGTTGGAAGAACTAAGACACAGAAGTGAACTTCGTTCTCACACCATTAGACAGCTTAATCAATACAATATACAATACAGATTTATCCATACGGATATAATCCATAAGTATATGCACCGATGGTTCCCGGATGGTTCCAGATAGACAATAAAAGAAATGCTGTGTCTGCTATTCTCACTTGTTCATAGAGAGTGTTCCGACGAATAGAGATTAGCTTCTTGTAAAGTATTGTGTCATCAAAAAGAACTTACCTATTAAAGGTATGACATTTAGCCTAACACCAATGTTCCATTGATAACACATTATTGTATATTTCCCCCTTTTCAAATAACAATAACCGTTGTCATCATTCGCAAGACTCGCAATTATGAGGAAACTCATTTAAATTTAAACAAGATCATTCATCCACTCAAAGTTCCATTATTTCATCCACCATTCGACCATCATCTAATTCACATACACATTAGTTAATTCAAACTTCATCCTTCGTCCTTCCTCATACACTTTATCGCACAGTTTCGTTCAAAATTGCAAACCCTATAGGAATAATGACAATTGTAGAACTTTATCATACTATCTATTAAATCAAAAGAAATTAACTTTTAATTGTGATAGCTATGATATATTAGCGAACGGAATACCCTTCAAGTAAATCCTTATATAACTAACTTACACTAAAGTATACTACTGCAACTACTATGATTCGATCTTTACGCTTTAATGTTGTACGCCAAATATGTATACTACGCCAAATTTGCTTAGTTAGAAATATGAAATAAGTAATCAACTGAAATAAAAGTTACGCTAATTGCCAATCTATTTTAAGTTACGCCATATTTGCAACTGTAAGCCAAAAATAAAATATACGTCAAAGTGAAATACACGATACGCCAACATTTGTGAGAAAAACTACGCAAAATGCTAATTTGTTTTACGCAAACTATCATGTTGCAAGTCTCTACGCGTTAATGCCACCTTAATCTAAGTTATTCATAACACAGTTCTACTTACACGCATAAAATGAACTTATCTATGTATACCAAAAAATATTTAAATAGAGAAATAACAAAGCTTCGTCTGCCTGGTAGTCTCTTTGCAAGATCACGCTCAGTTTCAAACCTGTGGAAATATTAATGGTTAAAGATATTCTACCCTACGACTACAGATACATGAATAAATAATATTAAAATTAGATGCTACGGAAAAGGGCACTTTCTAGAATTATCTTACACAACCCTGTTTCAAATTGCGTCCTGTTTCTTCTTGCCCCCCTGACATTACAAGTTTTATTGTGTT
This sequence comes from Thaumatotibia leucotreta, assembly GCA_025490895.1. Taxonomy (NCBI): domain Eukaryota; kingdom Metazoa; phylum Arthropoda; class Insecta; order Lepidoptera; family Tortricidae; genus Thaumatotibia; species Thaumatotibia leucotreta. The sequence continues at coordinate 14,037 of JALPQI010013336.1, read as the reverse complement.
AGGATATACTGTAGTTATTATTGAAGAAGAATGATAATGACATACATACATACCAACAAATAATGACAAGACTTTAATTAATGAAAGGTAAACTAAACAGGTCGATTGAGATCCATAGAGATGGCATATGTTCAGCAGTGGACGTCTCATGGCTGAAATGATGATGATGATGATAAAATTAAAACAGAACAACCCACGAATTTATAGTACACTTGACATGCCCCCCCGCATGTTAGACTGAGTCACACTTACTAGATAATCTTCAAAATAATCAAATACACAATGCTAAATCTAAAATGGAACTAAAGTTAATGAAATTAAATAATGGGAAATATATATCCCATCAATCGGCTAGGTGTTCCCAACTTCCTTTCATCTGTACAGCTCCAATAATATTATTCTTCAACATGTCTGCACCTTGCTGTAGAATCAATCTCTAAACTTCACTGAAACTTAGAAAGTTAGTAGCATAACTTACATTATAATTTCCAATATGATATTTCTTAAATATGCTAATGTTCGCTCCTGTTATACTGTGTAAAAGTTTTCTAAATTTCCTACTCTCCTATCTACTGCATTTAGATTGTCGCGTGCTGCAAGGTTACTCCTACCTAATCTTGATGAAATTAAGTGATACCTACAGACATTTCTAACCGTAACCTAACGTAGCTAGCAAGTTCCTAAAATATAAAATCTCAATAATACAGAACAAAGTTGTGAAGATCCTTGAACAAGTACAATATCCAACAGCGTGACTCCTTTTGACTGATATGATGATGATGGTGAAGATGATGATGATGTATTTTAGCATACATACACACTTAAATTCTACACTTTCAAATTCCCTACTAGACTAAACTATAAATAGCAGTTCATCCGTTTGTTTGATGAGAATGATTATGATGATGATGTGCTTCAGCATACATACATACCTACACACTGTATTCCTAAAATACTTCCCTAAAATACTTCCTAAAATGATAACTCAGATATAATACAAATACTATTCCAGTCGAGAATCGAACTCGAGTTTGCAGCTTTCCCAAGTCAGGTCTATCTAAGAAACAAACCTTAACATAACAAAATACTATTTCATAAACCTAGCAGTGACATAAGTGCAGTCCTAATTTGCTCCTAGAATATTAAACTTACAAAACAGACAGAATAAAGGTTCAGAATATTAAATGACAACACAGACAGTACAAAAATTCTCCTTTAGAAAGGAACAATAAATTACCTAATAACCTGCTAAATACTTGCCCCCCCAACTTATAGAGTTTTGACACCTAGTGAAACCAATTGTACCTAAAATATAATAACGACACTTAATCTAAATACTATATAACTCTCAACTCAATGCATCCATTTCACAGCAGCAAATTGTGACACTTGCGTGTCACTCGCAAGACAGAACCCAATAAGAACCAACCTAAAAAAGTAAAACAAGAATAATAAATTACTCTAATAACATATAAATACCTTTTTATTTGTTTATTCACATCCTGGTCACGGCTCCCCAAATTGTAACGCTTGAAAAGCCCTAGCCTATATCTACCTAATCACACAGCCCTCTACCCCATACAAATCAAACCTCAGAAGCCAGAGAACCCTCAGTACTAATATAATCCCTCAAGGAACCCTAAAGATTACCTAATAAAGCTATGGTTCTATGGTATTCTGTCTTGACTATAAATATTTTGGCCAGAAGAAGTGATGTGATCGTCTAAGTAGCGGCAGGACCCCGTAGCTGTACGTAATGACCTAGATTCTTGAACAAAGAGTGAGAGTTATAGACCTAAAAGCCCTAACTAGGATAATGTAAATACCTAACTAATGATATAATACTCAGAACACTAGTATAACAGGAGAGAAATGATAAAAGTACTTTAAACACAATAAGATTTATTATTATTAAAATCACGGTAATATTATTACACACACATCGTAGTAGCTGTAGAACAAACACAAATATATGACAAATATAAGTAGGTATTATAGAAAGTGCTAAAGTTAATTAGTAAAGTTAAAAGGCACGTGGTTAAAGGTAAAAGATAAAGATAAGTTTTAGTTAAGTATAAAAGACAACCTGTAAGTATTAAAAAAATATATAAATAATATCCCCTACCCACCGATATAGAATTACAGTTATTATTAACTATTGCAATTCTAACACGGCTAGAGCATACGGTTGGGTAAATTTGCGAATTCAGTTTATGTCAAACTGCATGTATTAGTTCCTTGGAACAAGAAGTATTTAATTTCATTTATTAGTGTCGTAACACTATGTATGTACTAGTTCTTGAACTAGATGTGTAAGGAACCATGATCCCTTATTATATTCGTATTTCAGGATTATTAGACATTGCAAATTAACCCGGTCCTTAGGATGGGGTAAGCTCACCTATTCTGAACCAATATGGAAGGTAAATATTTTGTGGGCCTAGGTCCTCTTTTCCAAAAACATGATTTTCCAGTTCCATCAGATGGCAAATCAGGAGTAGTTCAAAAATGTACCCTTGGGTATATGTGTATCGTAATACAATTGGCCTTAACCAAGGTTTGAAGTTTGAGTCTATTCAAGACACCATTGTAATACAGGTTTATATGCATGTACTGTTCCTACGTTCCAAGTATAGCAGAAAACAGTACCTAAAATCACGTTACGATCATTTAGCGCAAACCAGACAATGTACACCTGAACAAAACATCAAAACAAACCACTAATCATACATGTAAGTTAATATTATTCGTCCATCAAACCATCTTCAGGAAACTAGTATTATCAACTAATTTAGTAAAACTTTATCAAATAAATATGTTCAAAATCAATAGTTATACCATTCCACATTCGTCCAGATACCTACCCACTATGGGCCTAAGCTCTTTAAAGCATTTTAACTAAACACATACATAAAGATCATATAAGTATAATATAGACAATTAACGCATAATTAGTTAAGTACTGAAAGAAGCATTCACTATCATATTAAATCCCACCCTAAAACTTCACAAACAAGAATTATATTGAAAAACAATTAATTCACTTTATCCCAAAACTATTTCGCACTAAATAAACCATACATAGGATAAATAAAATAATTAGCACACTTAAATAATTCACAGATAAAATCAAAACAATAATAAATATAACCGTCCAACTAGCCAACCTTGGTCCCTTTTCATTAGCAATACAATCTAGGTATTGATTATGTATACGCGATTTATTCAAATAATCGAAATATCAAGATAAAACCTTTAGACACTGACGCTAGTCTCCCGAGCTCTCTCCGTAACGGGATTCAACGCCGCCATTGTGGTACGTAACCCTCAACCTGCCGTCCATCTCTGTCTCTCATAGGAACTAGAATTTACCCCTGCATCTCGCGTCTCGTTCTTTCATACTCGAATGTATTTATAAATAGAATTCACTCTAGTCAGCGGCTGAGCATCGCGCCGCGAGCCCGCGTCCCGTCCGCCATTTTGTGGACCGATGCTTGTACTCGTATAAATATTATTTTAACTTAAGAAAGATACATTAAAATAGATTAAGGCTTGGTTATATACTAACTAACTTAACAAATATACGTACCGTGTGTGTGTGTGAGTGTTGTAGCTTATTGCTTTAAAATAATCCTTTCATTTACTAACACTATAATAACATTCTTAGTCTAACTGTGTGAACTACCGTGAAATACCTACTACATAGCTGTATTTAAGTATACTATTTATAAGTACAATGTGGAGAACAACTTCCGTCATGTATATTAAGGTGTGATATGGTAAATGGAAATATCTATAAGTTAAATAGTTCTGTGAAAATAAAACTGTGTTAATATTACCTAGCTTTGAGCTTAGGTGATACTAACTCCGGAACTAGCAATAAATGGGAGGTAAGTTTAATGTGACCACTACACGATTCACCATTGTATGAGGTACAATTTAGGCATTTACCTACGTACAAATATCGTAATTATAAAAACACGATTATAGATAATAATATAAATAACATTGTGCAACTCACCAGGGTTTAAACAAATTACCTGAACACTATAGCTTAATAGACATTCAGACAGAATTACTACACTGAATCTAGAATCTAAAATAGGTACTTAGGCTACCTAGGAACAAATTAATGTAAAGTTTACTCTTCAATCTCCAACTCAAAGTGATCCCGTCCTCCCTGCGACATTGCCTTATATACCCTAGTCTACCGACGCTAATCCCAGTTTTGTGTTCGGCCCTTTTCACGCCTGCGCACTTACTATGGATGCTGCGAGCGTCGCATAACAGAAGCGTCTCTTAATCAGACATGCGCAATGGGTACTTAAAAGGCGCCAAACGTTAGCGCCAATTTGCGCGTCGCGTCGATTGCTGGCGTATCCACTAATACGCATGCGTTGATCTCGTGGGACGCTTCCTAGCGTCGCCCTGTTGCTAACAGAAAATGGCCTTGGTTTCGATGTTTTGGCGCCAAGCCGTCGCTTCGCTTGGGTTTGAGGTTTTGACTGTTGATGATTTCCTTCGTGGTTCGCGCCAATATCCCAAACTGAGTAATTATTATTACCTAAAACTAAATGAAACAAAAAATAATAAATTTTAATTAAGTAACGGACTTTTGTATCGTTACATCATTACCTACAGGGCCGGATTTAGAGGTTGAGAGGCTTCGGAGCAACAAAGGAGTGGCCCCTCGCCCCAATTATTTTCCAAATAAAGTAGACAATTTTTATCAGACAAGTTTTTCAATAAATATTTTTTTGTGGAAACAAGTATAGATCATTTTAGAATTTAAAAACAAGAATTGTCTGAAATTAAATTTTAGCGTTAACGAAGGGAATCTTCCGAGCTTTTTTCGCCGAAAAATCGTTGATGATTTTGCTGAAATCCAGTTTCCGGAATAGACCACTTTCAATACTCAAAAAAAAAAAAAATTACTGGTGTTTACTAGTTCGAATTAGAATTTTTTTTTCGAACTCTCTATTGTGGGGGCCCCCTTTCGTAGAGGCCCCGGGGCTGTAGCCCCAGTTTCCCCCCCTAAATTCGGCCCTGATTACCTGAGTCAAAGGATTCCGTTTTGCTACTCTTCGCCGTCTCTGAAAAATGACAAACAGGCCTCTTTAAATGAAGTAAATCCTTGAGATGATTAACTCTCTTATAAAGCTGAACAGCTTGCATTCAGTAATCTCGGAAGGGTTCCCACGGAAGACCAGCGTCAGGGTCCTCAAGAGTCTCTCGGCATGAAGCTGAGTGTGACCTTTTCAGTTACGCTTTATGAATGTCATTGTAATTAAGTTAAGTTTAAATTAAGCGTTCTGAATAAAGTTCTATTCTATTCTATTCTAATCAATTGATATATATTGATAGTTTTCTGCATAGCTTTCAGGCAGCTAGTGATAACTATACTGGTCAGACCGAGAGTTAACTTTTGCAGTCTTTTGTTTGTTAAATAAATAGTTATTTGGTATGCAAAGTCGTTGTTTGGCGCGCATGCTATTGAAAGCTGAGCAAGCGGAGGATTCCACCATTTTTCTTCTCACTAATGCAAGGAAAATATTATTATTAGGTCTATTACCATTATCTAGTGTCAAAAAACAATTTAATATTCGCGTCAAAAACACATTCAACCCTAGCAGATAAAATAGACTTTTGCACGCAAATTTCGAAGGATAAAAGAACCTTCACGAGCTAAAAAAATGTACGAAAAAAATTTTGTTCGAACGAATGGCGATAAATTAAATGGAATTTCAAATCGACACGAGTTACGATTTTCCTTTTCGCACATATATCTTACGATGTTTTCCAGTACTGACTACCCTCCGAAGTTTCGACTTGACAAGAGAGAACCAATTCTCGCAAAAAAGCACCATCTGTACTGAAAAAGTAGGTATTTTCCCTTCATAGTATATAAAAGTCAGGAACATCAGGCGAAGCGACGTCTCATTACTCTTTCAGGAGGTCAGGCTTAGAAATTTCGGCATTTCGGGTGCTGAAAGTAGGTACCTTAAGCATTTTGCGGTCTGTCATTGTGTAATGGTGCGTTCAAACCAAAAGAGCATTCGCTGTTCTATCGCCCGTTCTACGAAATCAAACCAATCACGTTTAGAGTAACGATCGAATTTCGTAGAGTGGGGGGTTAGAATAGCGAATGCTCTTTTGGTTTAAACGCACCTTTAGATAAGAATACCTATACCTACTACTTATTACCGCTTTTCAAGGATACGTACAGTGTAAAGTCCATTCATCCTTAGTTGTCTTAACTAGTAAACAACCTTCTAAGCTAAAAGTACACGTTTTCTGTTGTAAACTGCCATATTTGCCTAGACCAAAATATCTGAGTCCGTATTTGTGCAGTCCGTCCGTAGTGATTAGTAAAATGCTTAATTTTTAAAAAGGAAACAGCAGTTTACAACAGAAAACGTGTACTTTTAAGTTAGAAAGTTATTTACTAGATAAGACAACTAAAGATAAATGGACTTTATGTATGTATATGCATTATACTTAATTTGTAAAATAATGTACATTTTGAATAGAACTTCAGCTGAAATGGTTTAAAAGAAAAAGTTTAAATTTATAGTTCGAAAAATATAAATTGAATGTTTATTTTTACTTTAATGTAGGTAGAAAGTTACCAATTTATATTTCACGAACTATAACTTGCAACTTTATTTTGGCTTTTACTATAAATAGTAGAAGCCAAAAAGTTTGTATGACGGTCATAATATAGAAACGAATAATTGAGAAAAAAAAATATTTTCATAATTAAATGAGTAGATATACCATAAAGTCATTGAGTTAAAAATACGCCACAATTGTCACTAAGTACCTGCTTTCGCTAGTGATAAAAAAAAATGATTTAGTAATAGGTACCTACAATATAATTGACATATTAAACTAATAGTCAGTTTGATTACAACTGACAATAGGTTAATGCACCTACAAAATTTACACATTACCAACGTCTTACGAGTACCTACATAGGTATATTGAGTGTTTACGACTTCTCACTGTATCTGGAATTCCGGACCCAGCATTAAATTATTGATTAAGAGACAACCCTTGTTTTCTCTCACGTATTTGCTCGCACGTCCCGACCTGCCGTGTTTGTTTTTACGAAATAAATAAAAGACATTGAAATATCTATACTGAAATTCTGGGTTATATAGTTACTGTACAGGGTGTTTTTCTTCATTAGCTTTTAATTTAAGGGAAGCTTATTTTGGCCAAATATAATAATTTCTCTAAGAAACTAGTTAGTGTCTTAACTCTTACTGTTATTGAGTTATTAAAAAAATAAGTTTAATGACTGAACAAGTGTATTGCAACCTTTATTTATTACATTCAAATGTTACTTATTTTGACATGTGCCGTCAGTCACCTGAGATTAACTTTTATGTTATTCTTAAGGTTCTCTCACACTTACTATTTCATTTATTATGTATGAAAACGTATTTTTTTTTCCAATTTAACAAAAGCTGATATACTAGGCAACATTTATTAACGTCCCAAGTAACGTGTCCAATTTAAAGCAGCAATTTAAAGTGTTGATACACGAACACCCTGTATATTGATGATTACCGGAAAAATACTGAAATATCGTTTTCAAAAATATTGTACATGAAAACAAAAATCACGATTGTGTCCATTGTGTTACGAACGCAACTCAAAAGAGCGACATTTTTGTTTTTATTAAAACTATTTTAACATTTAGCGAAACGAGTTACTCACGTACACCTAATCTGAGTCGACACATGCTTGACATGTAATGATAATAATAACTTTATTATTCACAAAATACAGACATACATAACATACAATTTTGCTGGGACCTCTCTTTAGGCTAACAATGCCTGTGTTGAGACGTCCCGCTCTTCTAACAACCATAAATTATTATTTGTGTAAATGCATATCGATGTTTCAATTCATTAAGAGGATCGTCATCATGGAGTACCCCCGACCAAAGCCCGTAGGTTAGACATCCGGGTCCGAATAGAACTAGACCTGATATTAATGACTGTCAAAGATATCATTTGTCATCGCTAGTCGGTAATAAGCTGTCGCGTCCCGCGGAACCCCAATTATAGGGGCTCTTATTGGCGCTGTGATGAAAAGGGAAAAGGTTATACATTGGCTATTACATGTGTGGATATGTATGTATGAGTACGTGACACGTTCACAAGACTCGCAAGGCTTGAACGCGGGCTCAGTGCTTGATAATGGAGACCTAGGCTCTCCAAAACAGTGTGCGTAGTGACTAAATACACGTGAGTTTATTTAATTTTATAGGGTGACAATATCGAAATAACTCAAAATTACAAATTTTCTTAGTCAACTCCATTGTACGAGTACGTGTCAGATGCTTTTAGCGGGCAGTCCCAATAAAAGGCATTCAGTACAAATTTGAATGTTACATATTGCGACTTTGAAATATTAACACTCAGTCCTAATAAATGTCAGCCTTTAAAATTATGCATAATATGCATTATATTATAATTTAGATATAGGTAAGCTAATTATTTCAATGTTGGGATGTGAAGCATTAAAGACACATACATTTATCATCGTTTAAATGTCCTAATAGTTGATTTTATCTTATCGATGGTAACCCAAGCGATGATGACGAGTATTGGTACAGCGTCGGGTACTAGTACTTCCACCTTATGTACATATATAGAGGTTGATTGATTTAAATGGATAGGAAGTAGTGAAATTAATTTCTAAGAAAACGGTTAGCATTAATGTGTGAGGATAACTTTTTAATTGGGTCAGGACATGATACTACATTATATAAATATCTTGGGACATCTTATAAATAAAATAGATAGATAGATATATACCAGCAATATGTCTCGTTTGAGAATTGATGTGGTCCTCAAGTGTTAATTCGTTTGAAGTTTAATTGGAAAAAGCTCGAACTTTCCAAGTTCCTTCAACTTTTTCTCTTGGAATCTGCTTTCACTCTCTGAAAGTAATCACTGAATTCTTAAAAAGTCGTTTCATACTTCATTCTCATTCACATCGTCGTAAATTCCGACATTTAACTGGTAACATAGCCTTACGTACTCTTTATGTACTGTCAAGGCTATAAATATATATACGATTTTCAGCCTTACGCTCCAGGCGTAAATAAAAAAGAGTAAACGTATTTTATGGCCTTGATTATACAACGTGTAATTTTGATTTAACCTAAAAAAGTTGAAGTGAGGTCTTAATGAACAAAGGTTTAAAATTATAAATTACATATTATGTCGATAAACTAATATATATGAATATTCTGCTAATATAAATATTTTTTCACATCTATCAATAGCTTTTCGATTCCTGCAACTACCTAATTGGGTACCTATTGTTCATGCTATATTACTGCTGAAAATAATTTTTGCAAAAGTAGTTTCGCTTACAGTTACCTAACACAAAACTTGCAATTATTTGTAATAAGGTAAACTGGGGCAGGCAGAAACGAATTTTTTAATGGGGTAAGACAAAAAGTCATCCCTTTGGCACAGCGTCTGCTGGTAGCATTTTGTCTTACCCCATTAAAAAAACTGTTTCATCTTACCCCACTTTACCTTAATATTTTATAGCATTAAGGCCTATGACTAGTTTTAATGTTTAGTTTAATTAAAATATAGGCTTGAGGCTGTACAATTAAAACCGAAGCATTCACTTATTTGAAAATTTCTTTGTTACAGTTGACATCGAAATTGTACGTCCAGAAAAACCAAATCGCGTAGTCGGTTAAGAGGCCGACCCGCAATGTGCGACTACTTGTACGCTGTGACCGAAGTCGCCCGATCGCCCCTCGGCTGTTTCCGTGAGAGCTGTCAGTGAGACGACAAGATGGCGGAGAAGGTCAGCTGATCGGAGACTCGCTCGCGCAGGCCTAGCAGCAAGCGGCGGAGCAAACGCATTATGGTAAGCCTGGAGGAAAATGCAATATATGTCACCACATTACAGTAGGTACTGTAAAACAACCCACTTATAGTCCAAAAGCTGCCAACAATGGTCTAAAACTTAATCGAATATCTCTTTCATTATGTGTAATTGTTATACAGGGTGTAAGTCTAATACGGGCGAAGCTCTTAACAGGTGTTAGTTTACGACATAATAAGTGCATTCAAATAACTTTTACTTAAAATTAGAGCAACAAAATTTTCCATACAAAATAATTCGGCGCGCAATGTAGAGCAACATACGCGGGTTAAGCACTCGTTGACAGCTAATTTCAAAAGCAGATGACATAACTGCCATATCAATAATAACAAAATGTTCGTACCTACATTGCTGCTCCGATAATCTTAAAAAAATTCTGTGGGGTCTAAATTAAGAGTAACTTTAAAAAACCTTGTAATCCACGATTACAGTAATGAATCCCATGCCTGGTTTAATTGATCGCCCGTATTAGATTTACACACTGCATAAATCTAATCAGTATTCACAGGCAAAAACTCCTCATTACTCCTCAGGGTACTGCTTGTTTCCTGTTCGTTGCCGCCGCGATTTGGGCTCTACTTTTCACTTTCGATCAGGTGGAGTGGAGCCACTTGGTTGTGCCAACATAAAAAAACAATTAATCATTTTAAAAACTTGGTCAAAGCCAAAAGAAAGATTCGAACTAATGCTTATTTAGAAGTTGAAATTGTGGACCATAGTTGGGTGATTTTACGGTACTTAAATACCTACCGCTGGAAGGTGGACAAAGCATATCAGGTTAAATAAAAAACAAGAGTTCAAGTTTCTTAATGGCTCGCGCCGAGCATGTAGCGTCCGTAGGTTATGCTAACCGTTTATCATCTCGGGCAGTATTGTTGTTTCCCATTGGTTTGGTGTAGAATAATATCAAGAACGGTACAATACAAATTAAAAGTTATGGAATGTAGTGCCTGTTAATAAGCGGAAGGAAACTAGAGAGGTCATAGAGATTGCTGTGTCTTTGTAAAGATTCTCGTGAAACTCGTATTTGGCTGAAATAGCCAATCGCGCAAGTTTCAAGAAAATCAACCTAAAAAGAGGAATACTAATGCGTTTCACCTTCCACGACTTACCAGAGACGTGACGTCCATAATATATGGACTTGGAGTATAGGATATGACGGCAACACAAAGACAATAAAGGTTATGTTAGACGTTCGTTTATTGACCTAACCTCATAGTTAAGTAGGCAGTATAATTAGATAATCACCAACCAATAAAGGGTACTCGTCATCAGCCTATGATAGTGCACTGCTGGACGTAGGCCTCTCCGATTAACTATGCATTAGCTGGTAAATGAAATGCCCATAATCGCCAGGCCGGGCAAGCGGATTGGCGATCGCAGTAATGTGTCCACTATGATGACGCTGCTGCTCATTATTAATCTTTTATCAAATAATGATCAGTGACACTTCAATCCCTCGTTCAAGGGTACTCGTAACATTATTTTCCCGGTTTCCTCGTCCATTAAGAGAAATAGATTGTAATATTGAATTTCGTTTGCAGCAGGTGTTCGGGGAGTGGGCTCAAGTGGAGGCGGTGGAACTGGTGAACGATGGGTCCGGCCTCGCCTTCGGCATCGTGGGCGGCCGCTCCTCGGGCGTCGTGGTCAAGAGCGTGCTGCCGGGCGGCGTGGCTGACCGGGTGAGTGCGATTGTCATTTATTTTACAAACTAAACATTGGTAGGGACTAGGGAGGAGTATGGAATACCATAAGAGCTGGTGAATGATGAGTACGGTCTCGCGTTCGGAATCGTCGTTGACCGCTCCTCGGGTGTCGTGGTCAAGAGCGTGCTGCGGCGTGCTGTCCGGGTGAGCGAAAAGCGTCATACAATGAGGAATGAGTACTTCCGGTGGTGAGGCTGGTGAGCGTCTATTCGTTTAACCTCGGGTTACTGGCTTGCCCTGAAGTGTGGTGTGTAAGTGTTTATCTTACACAAACTTACACGCGTCACGAATACATCTAAGCGAAATGCATTAATTAAAGGGTACTCGTCATCAGCCTATGATAGTCCACTGCTGGACGTAGGCCTCCCCGATTAACTATGCATTAGGAGGCAAATGCCTACATTATTTATTTATTTTTAAATTATCCTTTATGTTACTATATTTTTGTTAATAAATGATCATCATTTTGTTACTTAAAGGTCAAGTCATATGAAAGCTCTAATCTTATATTTGAATATAAACATCAAAACAATAACCGTGTTTCTAGATGATCAAAACAAACTACACTTACCTAAAATATAATTTATGTCAACCCTGTATGATTTTATTGTTACCTATTTCCTTTCCGACATCGGTATTTTTGCAGCTAATAGTCTTATCGTACAAAATGCGCTTCTATTTCCAAGTTTACGAGTACTTTGCATAATTCCGTCTTCGTACTAAAATTGCTAAAATCGACAACAAATATATGTTTACACTTTTGCACCTTTACCTCGTTGAAATAAGACGCAAAATGTGAATATCTTTTTAGCGTATTCAACATCGATGCTATTCTGAACAGTTTCGACATTGTTTGGTAAACAAAAACATAACCGCAACGAAAGTAGAACTAACTGTAAGAAGGAAAACTCATTTATTTAAGTGGTCCGAAGGAAAACGCTATTTCTTGATGAAAAATATTCACGCAGGTAAACTATACAACTTGGCTTGTTTTCAGGAACGGAAATATATTTTTTATATACCGCGTGTAATTCTAATACGGGCGACCAATTAAACAGACATGGAATTCATAAGTGTAATCAGATTACTAATCATGGATTACGAGGTTTGTTTTAAGTTACACTTAATTACGACCCCACAGAAAATTCTAAAGATTTTCGAAGCAGCAAAGTAGGTACGAACATTTGTTATTACTTATCGATGTGGTAGTTATGTCCTCAGCTTTTGAAATTAGCTGTCAACCAGCGTTTAACTTGAGTGTGTTGCTCTACATTACGCTCTGAATTATTTTATATGGATAATTTTGTTGCTCTAATTTTAAGCAAAAGTTATCTAAATGTACTTATTATGTCCTAAACTAACACCCGTTATGAGCTTCGCCCCTATTAGACTTACACCCTGTTTATTCATCGGAAGCCGTACAAAATAGCAAGTTGTACCAAACAGTATTGTATTTCAATTCGTTAAAATCTTAATCATTTGTTCTGAACTTTATTAGGTACTGTAAAACCATCCAATTATGGTCCAATACTGCAACTATGGTCCACTATTTCATCTTCTAAATAAGTAGGTATCAGTCCCAATCTTCTTTGTGGCTTTGTCTAAGTTTTTTTATTATAACGAGGAGTTTTTGCATATGAATAGCACGATTAATATAATAATTACACCAAATATTTTATATTTGATTAAGTTTTGGACCATTGCTGAGAGCGTTTGGACTATAAATAAGGCGGTTTACGGTACCTACAATTGTTCGTTATTGACTTATTTGACTGCATCAACTATATAAAAATATATTCCGTTATTTAATGTTAGATTATACCATTGCTTGTTTCTTATATTCGTCTTCTGATTTCATTATATTTATATTCGACTTCAAAATATTATTAAACCAGCATTTTGTTGGAATGCATTTTTTTACCTAAGTTATATTATATCGCTATCAAGCATAAAAATCTTAAATAATCACTCTATTCCACGCCAGAACGCCAGTCAGTGATAGTACCCATAAATAACTAGCTGCTAACCTTCTATCCCACTCACGTATACAATTATTCGCATAATTTCTATGTTAATATTTCAGTTATTTTTAATTTCAAGCGCAGAAGACGGCGGTTATTTATTAAGTCGACTACGAGTAACAACGAAATAATAAAGGAGATGAGTAGTATGTACGTGTAGGTCGTGTAGTGGCATTTACTTGCTCATCAAATAACAAAATGTGGCTTTGCACAGGGAAAGGTACCTAGTCACGGCATTTAGTTACAGAGTTACATGAGGTTTTGTCGAAGCGGGTGAAAAAGTGCCAAAATGGATTTGTGCTATAATTGGGTTATTTACATCCTAAGGAACACGTGTGTACAAGAATATCAGTAAAATTATGTTTTTTAGTATATTTCTC
>JALPQI010013335.1:0-38859 GCA_025490895.1 Thaumatotibia leucotreta | reverse complement strand
TGGCCGGCGCGCGAACGCCCTGCCAAGTGCCTGTCTCCGTGTACCGTTTGTTGACGGCCGTCATCTGCTCGAAATTGGCCTTCGCCAGCTTATGCTTCGTGCACACCTTCTGCACCAGCTCCTCGTCGTACACGTCCTCTGGCCTCTCTAGCCGCAGGTGCGCTTTCATCTCCGCCACCGTTACCAGGAAGCAATTCCACGGCGACCAATCCTCGTGCACGTTCCACCGGCTCAGCCTCAGCTCCGTCACGTCTCTGCATTCGCTGATCGCGGAGTGCGAGTGCCACAGCTTTTCCACGATGAAGAAGATGTCTTTCTCGTGGAGAACGAACGCCAGCGAGCCCCAACACTTGCGACGCCGCTCGTCGCGTTGCACCGCTCTCAGTATGAACCTGTACGGCGTCATGTCTACCCACAGGCTCTCGTGTGCGTCTTTCCATGAGCAGGACTGGCAAGTCAAGAACCAACTCATCCTGGCATCCAGAGGGAATTCCGTGTACGGTTTAACTTTATTGCACAGTTCGCAGTAATGAAGTCGTGTGTTTTCCATCTTCCTGTAATCTCTGATGTCCTTGCATTTAGTTACTCCGGAATTCAGTTCAGATGTTTTTTATAAACTGTAACACGCTGGCTGCGATTCTTCGTCTCAAAAAGTCGAGCTGTTGATTGTTGCACCTCCTAACGACGAGATCGCATTCTCTGTCCAGTAATGTGACGATTTCTTCGGCTAGGGGATGACGAAACTCTGTCAACGCATATTTCATATCCACGAGAAGTTCTAAACGTTCTTTTACTTCTAGATCCTCACGCAGAAAAGAGTTGTAGAGTTCCTTTAGTTTTCTAGCCCTCTGTATTTCTATGGTATCCATTGTTATAAGCTTGTCGTTTTTGCCGTACCAAGCTACTGGTTTGCATATTTCATCTAAAAACTGCTGCTCTTTCATCTTTTGACTGTCCTCTTTCACCTTGACCCGGTAAGACTCGATGCATCGGAGTAGTTCGACTTCTTTGTCCAGTAATAGAGTGAATTCGGCAATTTTAGGTCCTTTTGAATGAAGCTGTGAAATTCTAGATATCTCGTCGTGTTTCCATCGATCAACCTGAAATTAGAGGATAGTTTCGATTATCGCACATATGTAGATACAGTCAACAATAATGTGGTGTACCACTTTTCGACTTTATTACCACTTAATACGAGTCGAGAAGTGGTAGACCACATTTTTGTTGGCTGTACAGTCAGCAGCAGGTATTGCTAAGGTGTTCACGATGATCTTAACACACTCTTATAATCTTAGCAATAAGGTCGTGCCAAGTTCATTTTGGACTCCCTGTCCGCTTAGCAATATCTGCTGCTGACTGTACCTAAGGTGCATTCATCCTTACTTGTCTTATCATGTAAACAAACACTTTTTGAAAACATTCTCACACTTTTCTCTGCAATTACACATTAATCATCACGTCAAATGTTGTTGCATACTTAATTAAACTCGCAAAGTATTATAATCACTCAAAAAAGCACTGAAAAATATCATTTCTGTAAAGATTTTCGTCAATAAATGCTGTTACGGTCGGATAACTTTAAAAACATCTGACATTGATGTGACATTGCGATGTCTAGATTGTCTATGTATCATAATGTTGGCATGTCAATATATCGATATTAATACTTAAAGTACAACTCGAGGAGAATGCAATTAAAATAAATTGCAGTAATTTACCAAAATTTATTAGGGTTTCGTAGCAAAAATGGCAACAACGGAACCCATACTTATAGTTTCGCTATGTCCGTCTTTCCGCAGCATACTTAGCTCAGTGGCCGTTAATACTATACTTAAATCTGAAATTTGGTACAGGTATACATTTACATATTGATCATGCCAACAAAGTGATACAATAAAAAGTAAAAAAAAAATTTTTTTCGGGTTTTTCTCCAATTGGTGATGTGGGGTGATTTTTTTTTATTTGCTGTAATCGTATAGTGTGGGGTATCATTGAATAGGTCTCTTAAAAAGAAAAAGGGGCTTTTAAGAAAGTTTTTTTCTAAAGTCAATATTTTCGGAGATAAATAAATAAATAAATATCTTGGGACATCTTACACAAATCAACCTAGTCCCACGGTAAGCTCAATTAAGGCTTGTGTTGTGGGTACCAGGTGACGATATATATAATAGATAGATACGTATAGATACTTAGATACATACACAGCCATGACCAAGGAACAAACATTTGTGATAAATAAATACACAAAGAATGCCCTCGCCGGGATTCGAACCCGGAACCTCCAGCTTCGTAGGCAGGGTCACTACCAACTAGGCTACAGAGGCTGACAAGAGAGGAGATAATCGCTCCAGATGAAAAAAAAATTGTCCCCCCTCTAACTTTTGATCCAAAGGTCCAAAAAAATCATGAATAGTGGGCTGGCATAAAACAATTTCGAACATAATCGGCCCAGCCGTTTTTGAATAACTACGAAACCCTACACTGAGCATGGCCAGACATGCTCTTGGCCGGTTTTTGTAATTGATTTCAATATTTATTTTATTCAAAGACTGGCAGTGCTTAGTTGTCTATAGTTGGACTAAACGTCATACCATATTTAATAAAATCTTCACGTCAAACGTCATTCGTTTCGCTACTTCGCTTCACGTCGTTCGTTATGGGTGCACTTCATGTGATTTTTCTCATGACTAGTGGTGCCTTCGTTGGAGCGACAGAGAAAAATCCTCGAAATTTAACCATAGTTTTTGATATAATCTTATACGAATTAATTCTCTTCCTGACAGACGATGTAAAATCGATAATCCTCTATTTACGTACCTAAGCAGTGAAATTATCGCTGACATTTCATTATATCGACATTTCTAATCACTAGTGATTGTCTTTTGATCATCGTTGACGTTTTGTTTGTTTCACTTGGTCTGTGGTTTGTTTACATGATAAGACAAGTAAGGATGAATACACTGTAGTGACGCCAATATCCGAGACCGGATCAGGAGTGAGGAGATCCGAAAGCGAACGATGGTTACCTACATACATATCGAGTATGCAAGCTGAAGTGGCAATGGACAGGGCGGGCACTTTTCTTTTATTTGATAGGTAAAACAGCGAAAGGGACAAACAATATTTGGCGGTTTTTAAGTTAGGAGACGTTTCTGAATAAGGTGGTTAGTACTTAGGCGGTTTATATTTAGTATGTTGAATAAGAGATGTACAAGGTATAGGTACCATTGCATAAAGTTGATCGAAGTCTTCTCTCGTCCTAGGAAAAGTTTTGGTGATGATGTCGCGCCGCAGTCGCCTCTCCATTGCTTCTCGCTCGAGGCGCTCTTCCTCCTTCATGCGAGCTATTCTTTCCCTGGACACAAATATATAGATATAGTCTGGTGTAATTGGAAGCGCGTTGGATCGGCAGTCCAGAGGAAGCGGGTTCGAATCCCGTGACAACCAGTCTTTCGCAGTTGATTTTTTCTGTGGTAAGCACATCTGTTACGACATTGTGGGATTATCCACAAATACAGAGATCAATCACAATTATGGAACGTCGAAATTGCCTAACACATAAACCTTATAATATTTTTTATCCCGATCTTCTTGTAGATACAGTCGCCATCAGATATTATCGTAGCGTCCGGAGCTATCAATATTATCTGCACACTCCTTTATTGCCATAACGAAAGATAGGTATTACATGTATGATATGTTCAGATATTTTAGAGCGCCCCGGACGTTACGATATATCTGATGGCGACGATTATCGAGATGGTTAAGATAAGTAATCTTAAACACCAAGATTAAGACTTATCTTAAACATCTCGATAGTCGACATAATTAATTTATACCCAGTTTGCGACACCCTACTGTCAATTTGTATTGCTATGACATTTTGATTGTAAATACCATGTATTGCGGCTGTGTCGGACATAGGCGCGTCAAAGATATTTACTACCACAAATAGATAAATAACAAATCTTGTAGTGCTGAAGTCATAGGTACCTACTTACATAAAAATTCAACTTGTTACAAAGTAAGTTTAATTTGAACTACCAACCAACGTAAAACTTTCACTTTTAAACTCGCTTCAAAACTAAGAACCTACTAAGGTACTGTATGTACTTACAATTATTGATAAATTATAAAGCACATATCTAAAGCTCGTTTCGAACGATTGATACATTGTTAGGCATATCATTCCAACACTATGTTTTGGACTACTCTCAGCTACTGCCAACATATGTAAGTATCAAAACTTACAGACACTCTCTCAACCATCGCTCCACCTTCTGCCTAAACTGATGATGCCTGAAGGCCCGCTGGATGACGGCGGCGTAGTGGTCATGGTTTAGACGGATTCTCATCTCCTCGAAGGTTTCATAAGGCTTGGGAACCAGGATCCTGTCTGTTACGTTAGGTATGTAGGCTTGCGTTGTGTTCATTTGCGTCGCCCGGCTGTAGTTAGTATCCTGCAAGAATAGTATTTTGAATGAATCAAAAACCAGCCAAGAGCACCGTCGGGCCATGTTTAGTGTAGGGTCCCGTAGGTATTCAAAAACGGCTGGGCGGTTTATGTACGAAATAGTTTTGTTTTTAAGTATTTTATAAATAAGCATAATATTGAAGTTAGCGCTTGTGGCCTAGCGGTAAAACGCACGGCTGCTACGCAGCGATCGTGAGTGCGATCCCCGGCTCGTACCAATGTGGTTTTCAAAAAACTTATGTACGAAATATCATTTGATATCACAAGCGCTTTACGGTGAAGAAAACATCGTGAGGAAACCTGGCATACACCTGCGAAGAAATTCAAGATCAAATGTGAAGTCCCCAACAAGTCCTGGGCCAGCGTTGCGACTATGGAAAATAGGCACGTTTGATGTCGAGTTCCGGAAAAAATGGCCAGAGTACAACAACAACCATAATATTGATGATTTTCAGTTTTCAAACCGGATCAAAAGTTAGAGAAACACAATTTTTTAAAATTCTGGTTTTTTTATCTCCGAAAATATTGGCATAAAAAAAACTTTCTTCTGGGACCTTTTTTAAAAGACTTATTCTACGATATTCCACACTAGGATTTCAGTCAATTAAAATAATCATCGCCATTTTACGTGTAGTGGGAGTAGGTACATCAGATATATCGGAGTGACTAAGGGCGCTCACAAATTATTACATTTACATATCGATAAGTTTTTCGGAGATACTAAAGCTTACTGGCTACTTAAGGTTGACTGGTAGAGAATGCCTTTTGGCATTAAGTTCGTCTTTTGTAAATTAAGGTTTTCTTTTATGCAATAAAGACTAAATACATAAATACTACCTGCTCATTTGTATTTTGTTCTTAGAAACACTTTCCAGAAGACGGACTGTCAAAGGGAATAATTTGTTGATGCACTTACATAGATCTTTTCCCTCTCTTCGGCTGTTTGCGTATCACGACAATTCTTCTTTTCTGGTGGTAGTTTCTCAGGTTTCTGTGGTGTCTGCGTGTAAGCATGATGATAAATTTGGCCTGAAATAATGAATAACATTTTCATCACACTTGCTGTCTAAGCGCGCCATTGCTTGCGCGCGTAGCGGGAGTAATAGAAAAGTGATATTCCCTAGGGAGTAATAGAAATGTCAGTACAACATTGAAAAATATTATGTCTTAAAACTTATTTTTTTGTCGGCAAGTGTGATGAAAAACATTGTATGCATCACGGTAGGTAAGCGGAATACTAACTCGAGTCATAAAAGCCCTCCGCCTGACGGCGTCGGGCTTCTAACACTCTCGTTAGTAATTCCGTACTTACCTCCCTTGATGCACAATGTACTATTATATCGAATACCGACCGATATTACCTACTAATATTACGCTTTCCTACCATCATAGGTGATCAGATCTATGAAGTAACCTTACTTAAAAATATTACCATTTATTCAAGATTATTCCTATGTGTCATTTCAAAATTTTGCCTCCTAGTTTCGATCACTGATCATATAATAATAGGTGCGTTCCTATTGAGGGCCTACGTTGGAATTTCGAGCTTTGTTAATATGCCAATTGTTTCAGAACTTTTACTAAATAATGAATGACACATTCAAAAGGTCGAAATTCCAATTTGAACCCTTAATCGAAACGCATAATATGATAATGATTGCATTCAACATTATCATACGAAACGTCAAGAGATATATTTCGAAGCATATGTTTATGGGCGATTTAGTCTTGTCTCTTTAAAATATTGTGTGAAAATCATAAAAGTTAAAAACGGTCCCTCATGCAGCTAAATTGAACTGTTGGTAGGTATCTACCTACTATGCGGTAAAGCGGCTTTTACAGCTCATATACGGATCCTATGCTGCTGAGATGTTGCAATGAAATTGCATGTATAAAACTCAACTAATATCTTATTCTACGACATGCTTGTACAAGTGGGTATAGGTAATGTAATTGATCTACCTGTGTGGATATTTTTATATCCGCCTAAATAGGGTTTCTTCATGGGTAGAGAAAAAATTTCAACGTTAATTTTCTTCACAGTATTACCAAATCGTACATTAACTGATAAAATATCGTTGACTGGCATTTCCACATATAGTTTGTCCAAATTTAACACTTCGTTATTTTTTGTTAGTAACTCTACTTCCACAATGCCGTATTTATCAAAATCTAAGTCTAGCAGAGCCATGCGATCCGCTAGTGGATGTTCGCCTCTCAACATTACTAAGTTATCAGGATCGACTTGAAAGAGCCCTCCCAGATTCTTCTTGATTTCATGAACTTTCATAATAGAATGGTAGGACCGTGTGAATATTCCATTTTGATTTCGCACTTTGAATTTAATGGCTATGAAAGGTATCATACGCTTTTTTGGGGCAACTGCTTGCAAGAGTTCGTATACGTAGTACTCCACAGGTATAGATGAGAGAGAGAATTTCTCTGAGTTTTTAGTAAAAACGTCAATAATTAAATTGCCTAAAGCGTCCGTTTTTAACTCGGATAATAGGCTGGTGTCGTTCAGCACATTTCTGTTTTTGGTCAAAAGGAGATTGCTATTTGACACGGAGAGCAATTTGGCTAATTTGCGTTTGACATATTTAACTGGGGTACTCGCTGGGAAGACTTTGCTGAACGATTCGTTGGGGTGGATTGGAGATTTGAAGGTGACGAGTAACTGGCTGGTAGGGCATTTGAAGAGTTCTAACTCTCTGGCACAGGGTGCTGTTAATATGCGTGATTTATCTTCTCTTTTCGTGAAAGCGAATCGATAAGGTGGAGCACTGAGTAACTTCTCTCGACCCAACTCGCACTGGCACGCCGCAACATCTTTCAAACAGCCTGGGTTTGGGGAAATATCCACATTCCTTTGTAATGACATCCTTATGTAGTAAATATTTAGTAATAATGTAAAAAAATCAACAATCTGTGTATATTATGCTACTGCTAAAACGAAATCTGTTGCCATGACAGCTCGTGAAATTATTTATTTTCTTTTAGCAACGGCGGTGGTTGCTAGGTAGCTAAATATGACATAAAATAACTTTGTCCTCTTTGGTAACAACAAAGCCGGAAACACTGTTATAAGAGCACTTGTACACCTATAAGTTCTTACGTAAGTTATAGGGACAGAGCTATACTAAAGAATGAGAGGTGAATATCACTATCTCATTCCTTAGTATAGCCCTGTCTCTATAACTTACGTAAGAACTTACAGATGTACGAGCGCTCTTAGACTTATAAGTTTATAGCTTGCTTATAACGCCACGCGACCCAATAAAATGAATAAAATGTGAATTTTATATAATTATCGACTCGTTTGATTGAGTGGTTATGAAATCGAATTGGAGATCAAAAATGTAAACAATTGGGATGCTACCACAAAAAAAATCGCGAGAGTTGGGTACCCTAAAATCGTTGAAATACTTATAATTTAAAAAAAATGCGTATTTACAGTTACTGACTGCACGTGTACACATATTTGTTTAAATATTTTAATATCATACATTTCTTTTAATGATTATATTGTCTAGTTTTAATAAAATATAAGGTGTTTTATTTATTTCACTGGTAATGATGAGAAGTCCGACTAAGGGATTGAAGTGTCACTGGCCATTTTTGATAACGATTGATCAGCAGCGTCATCATAGTGGACACATTACTGCGATCGCCAATCCGCTTGCCCAGCGTGGCGATTATGGGCATTTACCTTCTAATGCATCTATACGCATAGTTAATAGGAGAGGCCTACGTCCAGCAGTGGACTAACATAGGCTGATGATGTGATGATGTGATGAGAAGTCTTAAACATTTAGGTTCACAGTTATAATAATTACTACTAGTTGTACAAAACTGCACCAAAGTCTCGAGGGGAGCGAGGAATAAAACACCGAAATAATTACTTTACTGAAGTATATTAATCCTCCACACAAATTCTCACAAATAATATAAAATACCGATAGTGTCTGTTCATTGAGGCAAACAAGCGTTAGCTAGTTTTTGGATGGTACAGCGCCATCTAGCGACTACTTTGGAACTATCAATATTATCGACTTAAATCTAACGTTTGAACATACCGCCCACCAAGGACAGCATGTCCTTTATTCCGTATCGTCACCGCCCACCATGAGGTAACAGTAAGACAATTAAAATTTAGTGGGATTAGACGATTATTGTGATATAGCAATATTTCATATAATAATAATACAAATTTCTTAAATCTAAGTTCATGCAGGTACAATTTCTAGTTACTTGGTCACAGGTAATACACAAAGTTTACATGTAGGCCGTTTAATAATAGAATTTCCACATTTCAAAGATACAACTCTAGTTAAGTTGTCAGTACCAGGATATTTTTGTATAATTCGACCAAAAAGCCACTTTGTTGGAGGTAAATCATCCTCCTTCACCAAAACGACGTCACCAATTTCAGGTTCGGGTGTCTTATATGCCCACTTGTACCGATGTAGCAGATTGACTAAGTACTCATTGGACCATCTTCGCCAGAATCCCTGTAGCATCCTTTGCGTCAATTGCCATCGACTTAATGAACTTATGCTAAACTTCTCATAATTAACTTCCGAAATGGTTACAAGTGGTTCGCCCACTAGAAAATGTCCGGGAGTTAATGGGTTTGGTTCATTGGGGTTGTTCGGTAGCACAGAGATCGGACGGGAATTCAGACAAGCTTCAACCTGGCTCAAGAGAGTAGACATCTCTTCGAATGTCAATGTAGCGTCTCCAATAACTCTTTTTATATGGAACTTTGTGGACTTTATAGCCGCCTCCCATAATCCACCGAAATTAGGAGCTCGTGGGGGTATGAAGTGCCAAGTGGTTCCCTTTAATGCCAAGCCTTCGGCTATTTCGTGTACCATAGTTGATCTTTCAGATTGGAGCAGTTCTCCGAGTTCCTTAGCAGCGCCTACAAAATTGGTCCCGTTGTCGCTATAAACATCAGAGCAACGGCCACGTCTTGCAGTAAAGCGCTTGAATGTCTCCAAAAATCCTCTAGATGTCATCTCACTCACCACATCTATATGAACTGCTCGCGTCACCATACATACAAAAAGGCATATGTACCCCTTGTACGATTTGTGACCTCTTCCTTTAGAAGTCCTCAATTGAATAGGACCTGCATAGTCCACACCACTTCGTAAAAATGCTTTTGTTGGTGTGGTTCTTGCAGGTGGTAACGAACCCATCAATTGTCGTTGCACAGTCGCCTTATTTCTGACGCATGGTACACATTTACGAATGCAATGTTTTACCAGGTTTTTGACGCCGACAATGTAATAAACTTCTCGCAAGTAATTCAACATTAACTGCTCTGCACCGTGTAAGGTATTCTTATGAGCGTCAGCCACTAACAGTTTTGAAAGGGGGGAATTCATGAGGTAGCAAAATTGGGTTTTCCATTTCGTTTGATTGACTCAATCTGCCTCCTACTCTGAGTATCCCATTGGCGTCTAGAAACGGTGTAAGCGACAAAATTTTCGACGATTTGTTTTTTATGCAACCATGTTTTGTAATTTCCAATAGTTCTGACCCAAAATCATTCCTTTGAGCTATTTTAATACAAGTGCTTAATGCCTCACTGAATTCTGTTGGACTAATGTAATTGCAGCGTGTAAATGGTTGGTCCGCTTTCCTGTCTCTCACCTTGAGGAACCGTCTGCAATAAGCAATTACGCGTATTAGCTTCGAGAGTGACGAATATTTACTCAAAACGTTTTCTTCTACGGTGCCACAGTGTGTTTTGATCGATTTTTCAACTTCTGTTTCATTATATTTTCTTCGGTTACCGCGAGGATTACTCATGAAATAAAACTATGAAAACGGATAAACTCGCGTATTTCTGAGGCCTGTTAAGTATAGCACGCCCTTACTGAATGCAGGATGGACCGAATCATTCTATTAAGTTTGACAAGCCTTTGGTTCTCGTTAAGGAGAAGAGAAACATGCCTAGAATGTTGCGTGAGGCTATTGAGATAATGAAATATCCAAACTTTAATAGAATGGAAAGAAGCTTGTCTCTACCACCAGCTTGGGATCCAGTTGTTCATCTGATAAAGGAACAGTCTAGACATAAACCGTGAGGCTGATGTATTTGGCGGTGGTGACCATTCCCCCCCTTTTTAGTACTGGCAACATTTTTTCAAAATTATTTTAAATTTCCTTATTAATCAAAATTGTATGTTTTGGTTTAATGCATGATGATCTTAAGATGTACTACAAATGTTTTTTGAAAAGAGTTGTCCCGCTGAGTTTCTTGCCGGTCCCAATTTTGGGATACCTTCCTAACAATACAATCATACAAAGGAAGGAAATACTTCTCAGGCAGTGGCGTAGGGATAGAACCGGCGTAGATTATTTATTTTGTCTCTTGTCTTCATTCTGAAAATATTTGTAATGAATAACTAGCTTAATTTGCAAATTTTGTATGTACATCCACCCTTAAAATTTATTGTCTGTGGTTTAGTAATTTTCTTTGGTGGGTAGTTTTGTACTTATCTTTCTTATTTTGATGGAGGTAGATCTATCAAATTTCCTCCATTGTCAGTCATCCGCAGACCACGAACCCTGTAAAGTGTTCGAAACGTCGGAATGAAGTTAAAATTAGTTAATATACGCGAGTTTATCCGTTTTCATAGTTTTATTTCTGTTTCATTATTGTTTGGCCTGTGATATGTGATTTTACTAGTTACCAAGAATTGAGGACCGGTCTTCCACAGTGGATTACTCATCAGTTCTGTTGGACTAACGCCACGGGAGGCACAGTCTGCTGGGTTCTCCTTTGTAGAAACATGGAACCACTGCGACGGGTCGAGCAAGGACCAGATTTCAGAAACCCTGTTCGCTACAAATGTCTTCCAGGTACTGGGATGTTTGTTCAACCAGGCCAGAACGACCATTGAATCTGTCCATGCTCGCACGTTCTCCTTCGCTATTTTGAGAACCTGTGAGACCTCTATCAACAACTTTGCCAACAAGACCGCTCCGCACAGTTCCAACCGTGGTATACTGACCTTCTTAACAGGCGCAACCCTGGTCTTTGCTGCAATCAATTGAACCTTGACGTCGCCTGATGCACTGATTACTCGAAGATACACCACCGCTGCAAATGCCAAATTTGACGCATCTGAGAACCCGTGCAATTCGACGACCTTGTCGTCTTGTTTGGTGTTTAGCCACCTTGGAATTGTAAACTCAGTAAGTTGGACTAACTCTTCGCGGTAAGTATGCCAATCCACTAATATGTCCATTGGTGGCTCTTCATCCCATGCTGTACCAGCTATCCATAACCGCTGTATAAATATCTTTGCTTTTATAACGCATGGCGCTATCCAGCCTAAGGGATCGAAGAGTCGTGCAACGTCTGAAATAATTTTTCTTTTTGTTACAGGCGCGGATACCAACGGCAGTTTAACCGAATATTGAAATTCATCTCTCGTCTTGTTCCAGGTAAGTCCTAAAATTTTTACTACATTATCTAGCTTTATGTCTACCTTTTTGACTTCCTGTTGTACTGTTTCTTTCCCAACTTCACCTTTATCTATGTATTCCTCTAACCTTGTGCTATTGCTGGCCCACTTTTGTAGGATAAACCCTCCTCTACGCAGCAATGCCTTCATTTCGTTATAAACTTCAATGCCTTCGTCAAGTGTGTCACTTCCAGTCATCAGGTCATCCATGTAGAATTCATGAGCAACTCTTTTTGCTGCTGCAGGGTACTCGTCCATGTGATCGATTGCCACTTGGTTGAGTGCTTTAACAGCAAGATATGGGGCAGAGGCTGTTCCGAAAGTGACGGTTAATAATTTATAATCCCGTATTTCTTCGTCGACATTGTCTCTCCAGATAATTCGTTGATAATCAGCATCCTCATCGGATATCCTTACCATGCGATACATTTTGACTATATCAGCAATAAGACATATGGGATATCTCCTCCATTGCATGATAAGATGACGTAGCTCAGGCTGCAACGTAGGGCCTGTCATCAAGGTATCGTTTAAAGACGTATCTTTGTCATTTTTACAGGACGCATCAAAGACAACTCGCACTTTACTTGTGGACTTATCTTCTCGGACAACTGCGTGATGCGGTAAGTATACCGCGTTATCTTTGCTCTCCTCAGCATCAGGTACTAGAGTCATATGATCTAGCTGCATGTATTCTTGGATGACTGATGTATACTTTTCTTTGAACTCTTTGTCCTTAGCTAATTTTCTTTCCAAAGATTTAAACCTTTTGATCGCAATCTCTCTTGACCTTCCTTCTTTACAGGTTGGATCTTCATCGCGGAAAGGGAGCTTGACGACGTATCTGCCGGTTTCGTCTCGCTGTGTCGTAGCTGCAAAGATGTCTTCGCATCGCTGTTCTTCAACCGTTAGCATATTTTTTGATGTCAATAAAGGCTCCGATTCTAGTTCCCAAAATTGTTTTATTATTTCATCTTCGTTGACATGAGCGTGTAGTACGGTTACATTGTTATTTGCACTTGCCGAGCCGATAGGTCCCGACAATATCCAACCCAGTGAAGTACACTGAGCGATAAGGTTTCCATGTGGCCCACTCATCAACCCCTCTCTCAGCACCTGGCAGTACACTTCTGCTCCCAACAACACATCTATTTTGTTGGGTGTGTGATATGTTGGATCAGCCAAACTGAACTTCTGTAGCTCTATCCACCTTGGAACTGCTACCTTCTTCCCGGGGAGATACGTAGTGACCTTATTTAACACATACGCCTTCACTTCAATCTGGACGGTTGGATCGGTTAGCGACTGAACTCTCAACTTAACCATGTACTTTGACCTCACAGAGTTCGGTTCCCCACCTAATCCTGATATTGATCCTTGTATGGGAATTTTCTTTATCCCTAAATCTTGGACCATAGCCTCCGTAACGAATGAGGCCTGTGAGCATTGGTCTAGCAATGCGCGACTGCGCGTATTACCCGATAGTCGCCTGCTTTAGACTCAGCCTTCACAAGAGCTGTTGCTAATAGAATTTCTTCATTTGCTACTCCTTCCGTAAAACAGCTGACTATTGGTGCGATTTCTGGAGATGAACTATCTTCGTGAATATGATGTGCGGCTTCCCCCGAAACATCCTCAGCTGCTTGATCTATCTTCCCTGTATTAGCAGCTGAAGTTGAAACATCCTTTGGGTGAAGTAAGGAATGGTGTTTTCGATTACAAATCCTACAACTCGTGGCTTTCTGGCAAAATCGAACAGAGTGGTTACTTCCTAAACAATTATAGCAGATCCTATTATTTGTCACAAATTCGTGCCTTTTGGTATAATTTTCACTTGCAAATTTCTTACAAAAGCATAATTTATGAGGTCCCGTACAATATTCGCACGCCAAAGTTGGCGCGTCGGCAACATGCAAAACATTTGGTTTGCTATAACCTGAACTACTAGTTGGCTTCACGTATGCATTGGGGGCTCTACTGTTTCGAGGCTCTATGAACTCCAGAGCTCGATAGCGACTAGTTAAAAACTCTTTAAATTGAGTAAAGGTGGGTAATTCGTCTGACGCAGAGTTACTTGCTACATTGAGCTCCCATTGCCTGCGTGATTCTGGATCCAACTTCAATGTCAACAAATGGATCACTAGAATGTCCCATGTAGAAACATTAATACCTAAGTTAGTCAGAGCGCTTAAGCAATCTTGCGATGTAGTACACCAAACGAAGGAAACTCAGAGGAAAAAACTCGTGTATAAGCGAATTTTGGCATAGTTGTAGGGAATGGTGTTTTAAACCACATACTAAAAGTACTGGTGGTTAGGGGTGGAGCTAACGGGGGGAGGGGGGTGTAAAGGTCCTTATTTTTAATTTTTCGTTAATAACTCGTAAACCGTGGCTTGTAGCAAAAAACGTTCTAGTACATAAGTAATCTACATAAAATTCTCTACAAAAAAGATATATGCATGTTTCCTCTGGGATCAATGTGTCATGAGATAAGAAAGCAAGAAGATGGAAACTATAGAAATAAAGACATTTGTTTAAGTAGGTATGGCACATACAGAATGCTCGCGAACATTCCAAAAGATTTTAATGCTCAATTCCTGACCATATTTAGAGTCTTTAATGTAATGTAAAATTTCCTGGATTCGGCTTGGTTTCAGAGATAATCAACCTTTTTTTCGAAATAAGTTTTTCGACGTAACTCGTCATAAAACTTCTTTTTGATTACAATGATGCCACAATGTGTTTTAATATTACCACACCTTTTGCCTGGCAATCAAAAAATGGGAATAAACTTGACAAAAAATCCTGTCCCTAAAAAATTTTTTAAAATAAATAATTTTAACAAATTGTTGTTATGATGAAAAGTACCGGAAATGTTAAAAAGTATGCAAAAAGTCTAAAAAAAAAAGAAAAAAAATTTTTTTTTGGTGGTATTTCACATTAGGTCTCATAATATTTTTTGTTTATTTTGATATCTAGAATGCATACTTAAAATATAGTTTAGTATTCACTAAATTATTCTAAGTTAATTACCCATACAAATCTGTCATGCAAAATTTCTAAGTTAATATTTGTTGTAAAATCTTCTAAGTCGATGGAGCTGATGATGAAAAATTTCGAAGTCCAAATACACCGTATAATTCTTCTAAGTAAATGTCCTCTTGCACATAAAGCTCAAATTTCCGAAGAAAAAAGCACAAATTTAATAACTGTTCACAGAGTTGAAACTAGCTTGACACAAAACTTTAAAAGTACTCACAGTTCGATCTTCACTCTGATGCCAAAATACCACTTCCTGATGATTGTAACTTAACACTTCGCCGAATCCTTTGATGGTCACTGCTTGATTCTTGATCGTCGTCAATAGATGGCGCTGTTCTTGAATAGCCGTTGATCACCGCTATTGACGTTGTACTCGTGTTGCCACCTCTCGCCACCAGATGGCGCTAGCAACATCAGTTGACTGCAAAAAAATCTTTCCGGCTTCTACGAACAGCTACTTCCATCCACTGCTACTTCGAACGGGGTGAAGTTACATGAACTACCAAAAACGCCAATTCCAACTGGCCTCCGGCTCGAATGGACCATGTACAAAACTGCACCAAAGTCTCGAGGGGAGCGAGGAATAAAACACCGAAATAATTAATTTACTGATGTATATTAATCCTCCACACAAATTCTCACAAATAATATAAAATACCGATAGTGTCTGTTCATTGAGGCAAACAAGCGTTAGCTAGTTTTTGGATGGTACAGCGCCATCTAGCGACTACTTTGGAACTATCAATATTATCGACTTAAATCTAACGTTTGAACATTTAACGTTTTGATTCGTAATTTAATACGGTAAGAACACTAAGAACCATTTTAAGAACGTTCGCATTTTTACTGTTTTGAATAATTGTTTTGAATTAGAAAATCTTCTCAAATTTAGCATTATGTATGTACTTATA
The DNA here is from genome assembly GCA_025490895.1 of Thaumatotibia leucotreta. Classification (NCBI taxonomy): domain Eukaryota; kingdom Metazoa; phylum Arthropoda; class Insecta; order Lepidoptera; family Tortricidae; genus Thaumatotibia; species Thaumatotibia leucotreta. Next base: position 22,948 of record JALPQI010013335.1, on the reverse strand, counting down.
GAATACCTACATTAAAACAGATTTTAGTATTTTGTTCTACACACCAATCGTCTTCATTTATTGGATTCGACTGTAACTATCGATTATCGATATCGATTTGTAATTATCGATAAGATGAAGACTAGAATTCGATCTCCGACTTAACTAAAGATTACAGTTACACGACACGACATTCATTTTCTAACATTGATTATGTTGATTATTTACAAAATTCTGGCAAATTTTCTAGGTATTATTTTAATAATCAGGAACCGTGAACCAAAGAATATAATACCCGTGAACACTCAGTTTTTTATGGTCATGCCCAAAAATGTGTTAACGGTTGTGATGCTCGTGCATCGAACATTCTCTGACGTTCGTGTATCTACAGTGTAGGAAACACGAAACATTGTCTTAGGTTTAGTCTCTGTAATGAATAATAAAAGTTGTAAGTGTGGAATAAAATAAAAAACTAAACGCGAACTCAATTCACAAAGTTGTTAAAAATACATTCGATATAAAACGATGTATACCCCTGGGTCGCGTTTTATAAAGTTACAATTTACAATTTCGCTGTTTGCCTCTCTAACGCACATATTAGCTAGAAAGAGAGGCAAACAGCGAAATTGTAAATTGTAACTTTATAAAACACGACCCTGGATGCTTAGCCAAGTTGCCAATCGCTAACGCTTAATAGGTAGCGTATCGCAGTTTTCCCTCTCTGTCACTCTTTCGTATAAGTGTGACAAAGACAGTTAGCTGCCTTTCGTTTATGATTGACGATTAAGCGTTAGCGATTGGCAATTTGTCTAAATGGTCTAAGCACCTAGAATGTCACTTTAACATTGACATTATAATGTCATGTCATTGTCATGGTTTGTTTACATTTTTGACATTTTTGACTCGAATTCAAAGATTACATTGGTTATTTATTATTATTAAGTTATGGCACAGTCTAAAAACCAATACAGTCATTCGACGAAGCCGTCTCGACAGAGCAATCGTGCGGGGTGTGCGGGGCGCGGGGCGGGTGGGGCGAGCCCAAGCTGCATACGTCGCCATTGTTAGTAACTTGGGACATGACTTTCAGGGCTGACGCGCGTCTTGCTTTAATTAATAGGAATTAATGAATGATTAATGAGAAAACGGAAACTGATTCAATAGGTAAAGTATTAAACACTGAATAATAAAATTGTATTTTATTTATATTGTTAACAAGCTCTTATTCCCAAATCAAATATAAGACTGCCATGCAAAGACAAATAACCAGCGTCACTTGGGACGATGGGAAAATTGTAACGAAACGTACATACGTGCTAACATGAAACCTAAAAACGTTAAATAAATAAATATTTGAGGATATCTTACACAGATCGTCCTAGCCCCAAACTAAGCAAAGCTTGTACTATTGGATACTAGGCGATGATATACGAACTTATATAGATAAATACATACATATTACATAGAAAACAACCATAACTCAGGAACAAATATGTTCACGTTCATCACACAAATATTTGCCTTCGGGGAAATATTTGCCTTATTGGGTTTCGAACCCAGGACCTCCAGCTTCGTAGGCATAGTCGCTATCAACTAGGCTACGGAGGCCGTTAATTACCCTCCTTTTTTGAGCAGTTGTGTAAAGTCTGTGACAACCCTAGGCAAATACTGTAACCTTGTGCGGTGTCGGCATTTACGCAAACATCAAAGGCGTCGGTCCACTGTTACTCTTTACACTGTGGTTATGGGGCCCGTTTCTCGAAAGATTGTAACCTGTAATATAAGTGGAGGTCTCTTTTTAATAATATTAATTAGATAAGGACTTCCGTTTGTATTACAAGTTACAAGCTTTCGAGAAATAGGCTTCTGGTCGCTCCGATATATCCGATGGCGACTATACATAATAGTTACCTAAGAATTAAAATGCTATGCACGAGTTTTTAATCGAATACTATTCGATGATGTCACCGAAATAGAGATAATGCAACAAGTATGCCAGTCTCTATATTAATATATTATGGTTTGCAATCGCTAACCTACAGAGTTAGATTATGACACGCCCGCCGGGGGCTAAAGTTAGCGTAAATAGGTATGCCGTAAACAGAAAACTGTTATACAATACAATAGAGCATAAAGCGATTGCTTAAAAAACTAAAAAATACAACATAAAACTCCTTTGAAAATCCCCACAGAATTGTAGGTGTGTTGTGGAAACTCTTTAAGCAATTATCTCTTTTCTTTGTAACTTTATGCCGGGAAATATTATCTTTTTCCGTTACTCCAGCAAAGCCTCATAATAATGCTTTTAAAATGAATGCACAGACGGTGGTAGAAAATAGGTAGCTATTAGGATACAGTAAAAGCTTATCGATCGGCTGTAGGTACCACAACCTAAGTAGGTAGTTAATAGTTAATAAAAATTGAGAAAACAATAAAATTACAGCGCAATAAAAGAGCGAATGTGCAGAGTATAGCTGTGTGCTGGCGTGATATTAAATTCCTCCGAAAACATAAAAATGATTTTCGATCGTAAAAGTATAATTTACAGACGTAAAAATGCGCCAACTTATGGGTTACGAACCGAGATGTGAACCCGGGATATTGGCAGCTTTCTTTAAGGAATTGCTTTCGGAAGTGTTAAATCTCCAAGGCTGTTTATTAGACGCCTATATCATACATCATCACAGATAGTCTGGGAAATAAATTTGTCCGACATTGTAGAATAGAAAAGAGAACATACCCGAGTGTTTCTCAAAAAGTTTTTACTTTTGGAACATGTTTTCGATATTAATAAAATTTGGTAGGCTGGTAGATTCAATGATGTTGAGCAAGAAGCACCACATTTCCCAAAACGTTTGTGTGAAACGTTCCTTTTTTGTTATCAAAAATGTATAGGATCTGGTCACAAAAAAGGAATAGTCCATACAAACTTCTTGTTACGACGTCCCATCTTGTTATTACATTTATCTACTTTACCCGTATAAATTACCTAGTGTAGTGTAGTAGGTTCCTATACCTAGACATACAGAACCCTATACAATACACACCATTATCCGATATGGTCTTCTTTTATTAGTTTCTAATATAATCTAATAAGGTTGAATGTCGTCGCTATATACTTACTAGACATCGGATTTACAGAAAACCATTCATGGAAATGTCAATTTTCTTTCACTCTGAATACGGGTGTTTTTTCCATTACGTGAGTGTTGCAGATACGACTTTGAGTAAGTAAAGCGCCGATATGGTTTACCATAGCCAATATAAGCCATAGTCAGCCATTGTTGAACTTATTATTTCATGTCAAAGTCAGACCAGTATGTCGCCTACTAGCGTGAGATGAAATTTACTTACACTTATTAATGAAATTATTTTAGTTTTATAAACGGAGTGATTTGTTCAGTTCTAGTGATTTATTAACTTTGCAGTTGTATTGTGGAACTTTATTTCAGTGCTGACTACCTATGCAGTTATGGGGTAAGCGCTTAACAAATTCTTAATCTGCAATATTCTCTTAATTTTTAAAATATAGCTCTTTGGATCCACGGGACCTAAAAATATTATGAAATCCAGCACTCACTTACATTCACTTTTAGTGAGGCTGATCAGTGTCACAGATCAAATAAGGTGTCTAGGTTTTTAGGCTCTGTATATTTTGGTCTGATGAAACGGGGAGCGTATTAAATTAATAGTGATGTTTCGTCAGGCCACAAGGGACCCTTTTTCTTAGATGTGGGCGGCGTGCGTGATAGCCTAAGGATTAGTAACCGTATCATGACTTTACACGTATCGGTTATGTTAGGTTTTACCCGATACATAATTAAAGCAGGCCATCACTGCTTCTAATAAATAAGTGCGAGCCCGATAGAATGCTTTATGTATCGAGTAAAACCTACGTAACCGATACTTAAAAATTCATGGACCTCAGACAGACAATCAGACAGTTATTGTTCATACTCGCGTATTGTTACGAGCGAGAGGGATAGAAGATAAGTCGACTGCATTAAACTCACGCCGCCAGGTCATGGTAAGAACACTCATGGTTAAGGCTGGAGGGGGTGCTAAGGTCTCCCCGAATACTGCTAAATTTATTTATGAAAACCTTTATCACTGCGCAATAAGATCGAAAAAGAAACAACTCGAACGACACCGATCGACAATAATAAGGCTGCGTTTCCACCAGAGATGTGCCATACCAATATTTATGGAGGATGTGTTTCCATACAAATGACACCTATTAATGACTCGAGCGAGGTGTGATTTGTATGGAAACACATCCTCGCACATCTCTGGTGGAAACGCAGCTTAAGGCGCGATTTGCTTTATAAATGCGAAAGCGTCGAGACCCCAACCTAACGTGGCGTGCACCAAATGCGACCGTGGGAACACGCAGGGTCGCGATGCAGATTCGACTAATAAGATCCGATATAATGGTGAAGGTTCTAGAGGTTCATCTTAACCTGACCTACTAGTTATCTTAGGAGAAATGTTTAGTTGTTGAATTTGTGTTGTTGGCAATTATTCGGAATCACCTACCTATTTTGATATTGAATTCGATATAAAATAAAATAGTTTAGCACGCATGTAATATTACTAATATTATGACTAAAAAAATTAAGTATTAATCATAAATAAACTACCGTAAATTATTAAATATAAACTTCACAAGTGTTACAACGGCCTCTTTAGTCTGGTGACCTAGCGAAGCAAAGCTGGGCTGGATATGTGTGGATCCCGTCCCGGTAGATCATTATAGGTTGTGTGACGATGATGATGACTAAGTAAGTTTAACTTCTGATGGATGTATAATTGTGCAGTTTATTATGTATCTCATTAATAAGTTAATCATCGTACCTGTAGTCGATGTCAATGATATTATAAATGTGGCTTTACACGAGTTTATTACTCGATCCACAATGACAATGACCTTTCATGTCCACTGTATCTTCAAGCTTTGCGTCATTTGAACCTAGTAAGATTGTCCACGAATATTTATTTATGATGATTTAATGTTCAAAATGAGAGCCTCGAACAGTTGGCTCGCACAAAGAAGAGTGCGCCAAACTTTCATCTTTATTCGATACGAGTGAGTTGGACAAAAACTATAAATGTAGCTAGGGGCGCTCGCTCACGGCCCGCTGACTTGTCGGTGCGTTTCGTTTGATAATTTCCGTGTTCGGGCGGCTTTAATCGAGTGAGTCCGGCCCGGGCGCCTGAGGCGTAAAATTGTTCACCTCGATTATCCCGAACAACGGGCTCCGGGCATTTGGGAACAACTCGTGTAAACAATTGGACACTTTTTTAGTAAGTGTATAATTCACTGATTGTTGTTTTTATTTGTTTCATTGAACTTTCACGTTTGAGTTTAAGTTGCCGTCATTAGGGACTGTTTCGTAACTACCCACAAATAATATTTGCAATAGGAAAGTGTATTCCTATAAGGCGTTTTTAATAAAAGTCCCCCATTGTCGCTTAACATGAGGACGCTTAGGCACTGGTCTCACCACGAGCTACTAAGCTACGAACTATCGGCTATAAACACGAACAAAAGATACGCACTCCCGTGTAAATAAAAGAGACTGAAAAAAATTAAGTAAATTCCGGCCCTCATGACATGACATACGACAAAAAAAATCTTTCACTAAAATGTCCCGATTTTTGCTTGCATTGCACTGAAGCTAAAGGTAGAAGTTCGATTCTGTGGAGCAGTGCAAGGAATTTGATTCTAACATAGTCATCATCATCTTCATCATATCAGCCGAAAGACGTCCACTGCTGAACATAGGCCTCCCCCAAAGATTGCCACAATGACCGGTCCTGCGCCACTCGCATCCAGCGGACTCCTGCGACCTTCACCAGGTGATCAGTCCACTTTGTGGGGGGCCTACCCACGCTACGCCTTTCGGTACGTGGCTGCCACTCAAGAACCTTCCCGCCCCAAAGGCCATCGGTTCTACGCGCAATGTGTCCCGCCCACTGCCACTTCAGTTTAGCGATTCCGGAGAGCTATTTCGGTAACATAGTATTTGCATTTAATTTCAAATGGGGTACTTATAATGTTGTTTATAATTACGAAAGATGTTGAAAAACTGCTCACTCTACACAACCGCAATAAGCGCTAGGCTAGATAAATATGACTTTGTAGGGCATCAAACCCTCAATACATTTTTGAAATTGTTTAGCTTAGCCACACACGATGTATAAAACAATTAAACTGTGGACGTCGAAATTAACCCCCGAGGCCGATCCGCATCCGTCGTAATAAAACAGATGCAAAGTTTTTCTTTGGCAAGCGTAGTGCCGCGGCAAACGGAAGCCGAGCAACAGGCTTGATTAAAACACGTGTTTACAGAACGCACGTCCCCCGGACAAACGCAATATACGCTAGTTTCACTAGGGCACAACCTGTTATAACTTCAGAAGGTGCAACCGAATTTCTTGAAATATGTATAGATTTAAAGTAATTTAGACTCGGGTATACCTACTTATAGACAACAAGACAATCAAGAAAAATTACTTGCTGTGCAACGCATAGCCTACGAGTAACTACGTGATTACGCGCAGGCACGTAGTTTATGTGTGGCAGGCGTATTCGAATAACGGTTTGAGCACATCTTCCATCTAAAGTTACACGTTCCTATGGTAAGATTTGATTTCCTTTGCCAGTAGGTACTTTATAGTCCTTTGTTTTGCTTATGATCCGTTACTATTCTTCTTCTTCTGAGTCGTAGCCTCATGTCTAAGGGATGTGACTCCTATGGGATACCTATTATTCTTCCTGTCACTGCTCTCCAGGCCGTACGATCTTCGGCCGTATGAATGGTTGCCTGGAGTGAAGTTTGGGTTATATTTTGGACCACATCCGTCCATCTACTGGGTGCGCACCCTCTACTTCTACGGCCATCGACACTTCCCTTAATAATGCGCCCTTCTCGATAGAAGATCGTTACTATTAAAAATTGGCATGCAAATACCTGCAGCTGTCACCCCGTTGGAATAGAACCTTACAAACTACTCTCAATTTTAATCATTTTGACATTACTCGTAGTGCATCGTAATTGAATATTTTTGTGATGATAGGAATAAGCTTTCCGATGACCAGAAAAAAATATACCTACGGAATTTATATATATATAATGTATTTTTAACTAATTGGCAGTCGGAGAAACCTCCGACTGCCAATTAGTATGGGACCGATCTGAAAATCAGCGTCTGGCACCCCGGCCTGGCATACGCTGAGACTGGTACCCTTTGCCCTTAGTAATATTTTGTCCTAACTAATTTAATGTATTTGTATGTACTGTTTTCTTTTTATTGTTTTGTGTAAATTCATAGTTTGTTTATTTTTTATGATATTATAGATTTTAAGATATATTTGTGGCAATAAATAATTCTTATTCTAATAAAATCATTTTTGAAAATTAAGCATTTAACATAGTGACTTATTTGGTCTTTAGCCATGTCTCGAATAGACTCTCTGTGCTTCTGTATTTTATAGCCAAGACTAACTAGTCCTTCCTACTCCTCGGGATATGGAACAGCTTAACTTCACTTAAACTTAAACATAGCCTTATAAACGAGCAATAATGAAAATCGTTGGTTTGAAATACAACTAACATGTTTTAGTGATAACAGATATACACATTTCATTAGTAGATCTTAAGCTTAAATAAACTGAAACAGTGACCTAACCTAGGTAGTCACATAACTATGAAAAAGAATTCTCCAATCTGAATTTAGAGTTAGAGGTAATTTTTTTTATTTTTGTTTTGTCAGCCTGGTTTAGTGTCCCACTGCACTCCATTCCAAGAGGTAATTCAATATTTCTAAAAAAAAACAATTTAAGTATGCTGAAAATTAAAAATAATTTGCAAATTGTAAAACAGACAAGAGTTAATTTATAGTGAATTAATGCCAATACTTAAAAAAATAAGATAACTTATGTACGGTAAAATACTAGGTATATTATATTAAATCAAGATTCTGCCGAAATGTAATCTTAATCAATCTGTTTATCATTTAAATGGCAAGATGGTTATCATTTTTTGTAAATTAAGCAACCATTGTACCTATTACCATTAAGATGTGATGTGCCGCAACCTCATAATCACCAAATTAAAAATTTAAAAACAACCAACTTCAACCGATTTCTCCAATATCCTATCATCTGTGGTTTCCATCATTGATTTCCTATCATCAAATCCTACTTTCTGAATGCAAATTCTTGTAAATGAACGATAATTACCAAAAGCGCCATACATACCTAGAACATTTGAAGAGATCCCTCGATTTCTCCAAGATCCCATCATCAGACCCCTACTTGGTGCCAACGGGACCGTCTAGAGGTTACACACGTTCGATCACAAAAAAATTAAAATCGGTTCGCGATTCTCGGAGATATCGGGTAACATACATACAACGAAAAAAAAACAGTCGAATTGAGGACCTTCTCCTTTTTTGAAGCCGGCTAAAAGCATTGAAGTTTTTATTTATTTAACTTGATAAATAATTGAATCTTCTGTATCTAATTTAACTAGTTGAAGTGTTGACATATTCAAAAATTTCAATGTGTGAGAGCCCTTTAATATGTCGAGTGGTAAATACGCACTAGTTATGAAAAAAATCGTCCCTTAGGTACACGTGTTTTCCCGCACTAGTTAGGAAATGAACTATTCTGGAATACAATAAGTACAGTCGAGTACATAAATATACCGAGAATTGTGGACTCTAGCTCGATACAAAACTCTCGTGAGACGTCATTCATACTAAAATTAGGTATATTTCATGCGGGATAGGGTATACAGGCCAAAAGCGGGTAGGCCGCCTAAAGCGGGTAGACGCTTATACATCGTTTTATGAAACAGTATTGTAAATGTGTGCTAGCGCCGCACGAGCGCGTCCGCCGACGAGTTTCACCTAGTATTGAGCGAGCCGTAAGATGCCGAGGACACGTGGCTGGAGGCAATACAAGTTTTGTGGTGTTTTTGTTAAAATAAATCAAGGTGATTGTTGTTTGATTAGTCAAATACCTTTGCAGATTACTAGTTAACAATTTTATTGTGTGATTCTGTATAGATTTAACGTTTAAATATGATCAAATGCTTTCAAGCATCTGTTCATGTTTCAAGGTTATTTTTTGTTAACTTTAATAAGTCGTTTTGGGCAACGCGGGTAGGGCAAAGTGGGTAAGGAAAAGACCTGTTGTTTATAACTTAAAGATTAATCAATCGTTTACATTTATTGTTGCTACATTTATATTGACTGTAAGGAGTCTTAAGACTGACTTTGTGATTATAATAATAATTTCACTACTTAAAGTATAATAAAAATATGTGAAACGTTTCTGTGTAAATTTCAAAGATTCAATAATTGTAGTACATCCAGTTTGAGGCACTCAGTTTCTTTGTGTGTCACTACAATGTTCCGCTTAGTGGCGATTTTTGTATTAAATTGCTTATGCAAGAATTTAGTTATTAAATATTTGATTTAAATATAACTATAATTAGTTTTTTTATAAAACTACCCGCTTTACCCCTTTCCTACCCGTTTTGCCCAAAGCACCAACCCGCTTTAGGCCTATGTCTGGGCAAAGCGGGTTTTAGTAGACCTTTTGCTTTTCTTCTATTGTATTAAAAATTGACGGAGAAACTACAAAAAATACGTTTCAAACTCAAGTTCAATAAATCTTCTAACAAGTGACTGTATATGTCATGCCGTTATACATAAAAATCATTGATTTTTTTGCGTTCGTTGTTAGCTTACCCGCGTTGGGCCTGCTTACCTACCGCTTTCTTCGTCTCGCAGCTACGGCAATTGGCTCTTGAAAAAGCTCCTCATCTTCCTCATTTTTCGACATAAAAACGTAACCTGAAATATAATATGACTCTGGTCCAATAGGTTAAGGTGAAGAAATGTGTAGCGTGTCCATATTTATGAATTCGGCTGTACAAAAATTTGTGTGACACTGTCATCATACATATCTGCGCAACTCATAGTACAGTCGCATATACATACAGTTTGACCTTACATTTAAATAAATCGATAGATACCAACGGGTTCGGATTCTACTTGAATAGTGGATCAAGTGTCGACAGGGCAACTAAAGCTGCCAACTGCAAAGGGCGCATTCGGAGTTCTAATTATGAACCTGTAAGTTATCTGTCAGCTGCGCACAGGCAGTATCGTATCTTTTGACTGTAAGGGACACGAGTTGCAAATCACAAACAGTTGCCTGCGCCTTTTCTACTTGCATATCTCTCAATAATTTTATAATAATATGTGATAAACATTGTCGCTTAAGTATTTTTCTGACTTTAACAGTTCATATTGTCGGTAGTATTATTTCTGGTAGGTATAAATCGACTTGAGTCTTCAAATGGGTATACTGTAAATTTAAAGCAATTACTTCATAGTAAACATAGTTGTTTATTTTTGTATCATTAAATATTTGAAGCCAAGGTGAAATATATATTATCTAGTAATATCTGTTTAAAATTTTATTTAAATCCGGCCACGGTATCTGTGCCCTAGATATAATTATTTAAATAATTATTTATAACACTGGTGATCTGATAATTAGGTAGGTACGTCGCTAGTGGTGATAAGCAGGGCTCGGAGTTGTCATCGCACGGTAAGACTAATAGCAAGCTATGGAGTCGACATTCGCCATAAATTTAAAATATTATTCATACTCATACTCATTATTTAATTTATCTTAAAATGCCTTTATAGCGGTCGTGCATAAGTTATTACGTATTTTAATACCCAATAAAATTATATATATATTTTTTTCTATATTAGATTACAATTTTATGACTTGAATATTTCAACATTTACAATTATACAAATTATGCTGAAAATGATCTATAAAGGAGTACTGACCGCTAATAAAATTGATTAGTATGTTTGCTGGCAGTCATAACGTATCAATTTCAATCAGTGGCAGCATTTTATTATGCAACTCATTACGAAAAAATTACAAATATTATTTCGTCATTGAACAGTAGAGATGCCATCGCAATTTGAAACACCCTAAACTGTAATATGCAAAACGAGCCATGTTATATAAAAGATAACTTTGAACTTGTTGTTGATTCAATTACAAAATTGCAGTGTACTACTATACCTATTAAGCAAAGTTTTCAAATATTAGACGAATGAAGTCAATTTTTAACAATTTTCGGCCCTGAAACAGTTAAAAATAAATTGGAACGTGTACTCAATAGTAATCCGGACTTCATCAACTTAAGGCACATGGCAAGTACTGAACAATTTGAGCGAGTTATAGAATATGCTACGCTAACTTCCGTTGACGTAAAACGATCTTTATCAAGTCACAAGTGGATTTTCAACCAATATAGAACAAGTTTCACTCCAGAAAATATGGACAAAGTTGCCATTATTTACTCGTTTTACAATTGTTATTTTAAAATGGACAATACACTTGCCGTACCTTGATTTTGAGGCACTCATTCCGGTATCTACAAGCTCTATGGATATTGGAAACGGGGAGCACATTACGAAAATAATGTTTTATTTTTTATTTTCTTTAAATACAATTTAATTTATTTCTATTCAAATGATTTATTTTATTTCGACACCAGCAATTAAAACTACGCTAACTTGAAAATAACAACTGTACGCCAGGACAAATTTAAGGAAAATTTGCGATAACTTTAGAACTGTTGAACATATATTTATGATTTTTTGACAACGTTTTATTATTTATACACTTAAATGAAATCCGTGATAAGTTTTAAGATAAGTTTATTAATTTTTAATTTAGTTCTATTTAGCGTAGTTTACAACTCTGGAAGACTCATAGTTAATCAATATAACGCCATTTCCAACTTAGCGTACTGTAATAGGGATAGTCATCTTATTAAATATGTCGATTAAAATATGTTAAATATATGTCATAACATAAGAAAAAACAAATGATCTAATCAGGATAACATGATTTTATTACTGTAAATGAAATAACATTGAAATTTTGTGCATTTTTATTGACTTCTACAAGTTAGCGTCGTATAACAAGGAAACATCTTTACACTTGTCCTATTTTAAAACGCATCTAAGTTACACTTAGCTTTGTTTAAACGAATTATTGGCAGGCAGTTAGCGTTTTATTTGCGTCAAATATTATAAAATATGAGAAATAGTACATCACTGACCAGACACGGAACAGGTATTTTTGCAGCCTGAATATTATGTTGAAACGGACGACCTTGGGAGTCCGTTTGATATAATATAAAGCCTGCAAAATGCCATTCTAGCAGTTTCGGGTATAGTGTTCTCAAAATACAGCAAAAAAACAAAACACGTAAAATAATTTAATGATTCAAATTGCCGCATTGTTTTTTTGAAAATTACTTTTCATTTTTCTTCCAAGTTATTTCCAGAAATGATCTTTAAAGTACCATTAATTGCTATTTCGCAGCTTTAAAAATAAACCGTCATAACTCAAAAAACGTGAATTTTGGGAAATCGAGTTTAAAGTTTGAGAAATTAGTAAATTTATTTTATTTGTTACTACAGTGTGTTTATGTCTCAAAGTTTTATACCTATTAATTGCATTGTTCATAGTGTTTATTTGGATATTACGTTCAAACTAAGACGATATCAGTGTAATAAATATAATAAATTGAGCTTAGAAAAAACCCTTGCGGAAATATGCCGTTTTATGATAAAACATTTTTTTAAATATGATTAACATAATGGCACAAATCAAAAAAGTCGACGGTTGTTACTGTTAAAACGAAATAATCTGAAATGTATCATTTAGTTTCCAATAAATATTTTGTCATAAAAAGCGTTAACTTACGTTAACTTACGTCCTAGAAATTTATTTCATATTAGTTTTACCCGCAAGAATTACGCTAAACACAGTTTCTTCAGGCGAGTCCCTAGTTATTATAATAAGTGCCTACTTGATATTGATCCGTTTCATACTTCCTTGTTTGGTCTCAAAATTATGCTTAAACGTGTTTTATTTTAAGTAGTATTTTTAAGTAGTATTTCTAATTCAAGTCCCAATTAACGTAAAAGTGTTATGAAGAAGCGTACTGGTGATGGGTGCGGCCAGGTGCAGAAATTTCTTATGCCTAAAACTGATAGCAACTTTAATGCATAGGTATTTTTGCGCCTGACTGTACGTATTTCCCCTTTATTATTGTATACTGATTTATAACAGTCGTAATAAGTATACATTTTCAAACCTATGTTCCTCACAATTTTTGCACTTTGTACCTACTCTTTCAGTTAAAATTGTATACTATTACATCTAGCGTTAGACGTCGTATTGTTTTCTATCTCTTGTTATAGTGCTGTTAACTTTTATTTAGAAATGAACCTCCAGGTCTTTTTCTGCTCATGTTTTCGTACATTGTACTCTATCCTCATTTGTTTATGTGACTGTTTGTGTTCTTAATAAATAAAATAAAATAAAAAAAAAAAAACTTCGAATGTACCTATTTTATAATACAAACTCTAAAATAACTTTTACTAATCTTTTATACAGTAAGGCGATATATCGAAATGTCTCTCATCATGAGCATCCTTCCTATTCATGTATCGGATTATAATTGAAGTTAGCCTCTTTAGCACAAATTGAATCGCGTGATTTAAACGTAGCAACTCATGCCATCTCTCTCATTAACGCTATTTTGGCGGGTCTGAGAAAGAGACCAGGTAAAGCTATCGAAAATATTGCGTTTTAGTACATTAACTCAATTTTTGTCAATTTTGAGTTATGACGGTTTATTATTAAAGCTGCGATTTGTCAGTCTATTTTCATTTATATTTTACAGACAAACGGGTCTCAATCGCGTAAACTTACGTTTAATTATATCCTGACGTTTCGGGCATTGCCAAGTGATAATCGTGAAAGTTTAAATCAATATATTTTCATTTAGTCAAAAATTTTCATTATAATCTATCATCTTAGTATTTAGGTAGTAGCTCGTTTTCGTAACATTTTTGAATTATTTCTCTGTTAACGAATGTACGACACATTTTTTTTACATAAACTCTAGGTTACGGTTTCCGCGAGTACCCGCCTAAATAACAGTTAGCGGCCTATAGATTGTGTAATATTTAAAATTATTCTTACTTGGCGTTTTACGAGTTTCAAAATTATCTTTATTTTTAAGAATTTTGCAATAAAAATTGGTGAACACGTAGGTCATCGTAAAATAATAATATTGGATTAAAAACAAAAAATGGATAAAAATCAAGTTAGCGTAGTATTAATTGGTGGTGTCGATTTGTAGTTTAATTTCGTTCTTAATTAAATGAATGAGTATGAGTATGAATTTAGATAATAATTGAATTTTAATATGGAAAATTATTATTTACGTACACCACCGCTATAAAGGCATTTAAAGATAAATTTAATAAATGAGTATGAGTATGAATACATTTTTAGATTTATGGCAAATGTCGACTCCATAGCTTGCTATTAGTCTTACCGTGCGATGACAACTCCGAGCCCTGGTGATAAGTATTGTACTGTAAATTAAAAACAAACCATTTTTTACATATAAAATATTCCAATCTGTGCCTATGCAATCCTGCTTATGCTCTTAAAACGGACCACAGTAATGGTACGACAATAGGTATTGCCCACGTAGCAACGACCACGCTACAACATTACTGAGATGCTTCGGCTTAATGACCTAGATAACTTTAGGCGGTATTTTGGTAAAAAATCAAAAACATTCACAAATAGAAAAAAAAATATAATGAAATAAACAACAGTTTCTAAATGCTGGTCGTAAAAACAAACCCTGCAATCAAGCGGCCGAACCTAGATTACAATAGCGCGACTGAATACCAAACCAATATGCATAAATCCAGTGAATATTTAGCTCGCTGTTTGTTTAGATTTTCCAATCGTATCTCTCGTTAATTTGTTTGTACGAATTTTATCGTGGTTCTAATAATTCGATCAAAATTTAACTTTCTGACAGGCATTTTGCTTGTTTCTAAATAACAATTTGTGATAGAAGTAGGCAACTAACCCTAGGTTATAATATATATATAAATATATTTAGGTATAAATATCCATTTTAGTACTTATCTAAGATGGTTAATTTTCCGTCAATATTTTATTTGAATAAGTTCAACATTACGTTCAGCTCATAAAAAAATTAACTACATTAATCCCTTTCATTTGATATAGTGATATATTTTGCAAAACTTGTATTTTATTTTATTATTTACCCCCCAAAAGTAGCCCTTATATTTCAAATTAATTTCGTCCATCTTTGGCACACCAGCAACTTACATTATGTGTGCCGAATTTCAGCTCAAGTGATTGGTACAGTGGTTTCGGAGAAATCGGCTGTAACAGACAGGCAGACAGACAGACACGCGAGTGATCCTATAAGGGTTCCGTTCCTTTCCTTTTGATAATTTTGATATACCCTAAAAACGAAAACAGCAAGTCAAGAACATACCTAGTTCAAATAAAAGTCTTTAGTATACGAGTAGGTACCTGTATTACCTTAATTGTACATCAGCATTTTTAATATTTATCATCTAATACGAAACCCACAACACGATGAGTGGCTAAATGAAACGAATCCTGTTGAAGCTTAAATTAAATGAACTTGTTTGACTTTATGTTGTGAAAATATGATTGCCAAGCAAACAGGAATAATTTTGTAATGTGGAAACTGCAACAGCAACTCGCGTAAACGTAAAGCGTTGATTGCCACCCGCTTTGACATTTGCGGTGTGCCCGCTATTCCGCGCTCGGATCTCCTGTTTCGTGTTCGATTTTGTGTAAAATTACACTTGTATTGCTGTTATGAAATTCTTCCTATATGGTTGCTAACTAGTTATACGGACGGAAAATTGCTATGATTTAGGAATTAAAAAAAAACAAGAACTTTTGGACACAAATTCTAGGCCGCGTGGTGACGGCAGTGAGAATAGATTTGTCACCCCAACTCTTCCCAAGGTGACGTAGAGTTGATTAAGGGATTTAAGTGTCAGTAACCATGTATGAATTGAATTGAAATATATTTATGTATTATCAAGCGTACTTAATTCAAATCGCTACAAATTGTTGGGTATTGATTATTACGTTTACTTTTTCTTATGTTTGCTAGTGTACCTATACTACCTATATACCTATCGATGCAATTAAAATTTATTTATTTCCTGCTGCGAGTGATATTTCCCGCATCAAAATAATCTAAAAATCTAGTTCAAGTCTCGAGCTGAGTGATGTTAGTTCGATAGGAAATGGAATCAAACTTTTATTAATCCGCTTAGACCCACTACACTAAGTAAGTTGTTATTTTGCTAGTTAGCACCATTACTACAATGTGTGTTTCACTCTCCTAGGCCCACATGATTTTTGAATGCAGTCAAGGACACCGGAAAGCTGGCACTTATAAGTATACTTTGCTTACCATGTGTTCAAAACATTGATCCCTTGTTTCTTTCAAGCAATAAATCCAATTCATATGAGTATTAGTGGAAGTGGGCATTGTCAGTATCTGCATGACTGTATGCGATATGGTTAGACAAATATCTAGGTATCTGCTTTCAGCCTACCTTCAAACAATATATTTAAGGAACATTCGCGTCCCAATCCCATAAACATGCTAATGTACCTAGTTTTGGATTATTGTAGTTTGATTGTGTCGGATTAGTATTCATTTAGTGCTAGCCGGCCGGAATGAGAAGCGTATTACGTTGCTATGGGATCACGCTGGGGAATCCGATAATAGAGCTTCGTAACAAGCCGGGAATTGTGTTGTTTTCACATGCGTTCCCCAATAAGAGCGAAATCATAAAAGCCTTGATTTTATCGTATCAATGTAAATGCGTGGCTATCGAGTAACGAGATGATATTGTAAGACGGTTTTTTTGGTAGGTTTGTTCTCAATGTATAAGTCGATTTCATAATAAGGAATCAACTAGTTGTATAACTACGAAAATATTCCTTTCTCGTAATTTCAATTTACTTTCTACATATAGTACCTATGCCATGCAAAGAAAGTTCTTTAGCTGCTAAATATTTTTGGAACTATTTATTTTGAAAATTGGCATGGTTACTTAAATATCATCATTTTCGTCATTCATCATTTTCTATGCAAGTGAATTGCCTGGTGTATTTACAAAAAATGAAGTAAATTATGAATTTTTACAGTTTGGCTCTGATCTTAATTTGAGCGAAATTATCAAATGACATTGAATGCGATGTACTTTACAATACAAATACGATAACGATGACATTCGGAGTGCCTATAATCCTCTTTCGGATGTAAATAGCTTAACTTCACACACGGGTCCAATTACAAAGTGTTCTGTCAAAACAGGAACTGTTTATTAGTGTATGTAAATACAACATCCTTTTCAATGATTTTCTAGCCAAAATGATAATAACTGTACCTATCTCTGTTCGTCCGTCTTTTCATCCTTGTCGCAACAATGATCCTCGGAAACTAAATCTTTTACTGACGACATTTTGAGGTTTCTATTTTGTAAGCTGCTATTAATTAGCTATCTACTTTTTTTAAAGAGTTAAAACAAATTGTAAACTATATTGTTAGGGGGACATGTATAAATGTACATGCATTTTTTTTAAATCTGAATGAAAAAATATCTTGATCATGGGCGGTTAGCCGCACAGACTCTGTGCGTGGTCTGACACGCACTTGCCTGGTTTTATATACAATACATACTGAAATGAAATGGGTGGCTTCATCATAATTAATTAAATTAAGTGGCCAATTGTCCATGTTTTCATATCCGCCAAATTTCGAAAGTGTTGCGGGCATTGAGGTTACGAGAAAGTCTGCATCAATTGCACTATCATTAGCTGGTATTTAGCCTTTTCCCGATTCTGACTGCGGTTTTCAGTCAATTTGCCGAGTGCATTTCCATCGGCGCTCACTCAACATCGGAATATGGCCCATCAATTATTTATGAAATTAATTCCATTGGTAAAACAGCGCGCTGTATAAGTAGGTACAGAATCATAGCGGCCTGGACGCTTACCCTTATGAGGCTGTAAATATTATGTGTAAATGTATTTTCATGGTTGCTTTTCTTTTGATAACGTCGTGATACATTTCTGTATTTAAAAAAAGTATACAATTAAAAAAAAGTATACATATTTTGCGTGATCGATTACCGCCGTTTTGTGACAACGGTTAAACATGAAATATTTATAAAAAAACATGAAAAGTATCTTTACGGGATTTATTATTGAAAATTCGTATAAAGTACAGCTGAGTGCGCAATTACATACATAGAAAGCTTCGCTATTTTACACGATATGTCAGAGAACAAAAAACGAAGCTAAAAATCGTGGACACGTTTTTGAAGTGCATATTCTTGGCCAAAATACCTTTGCTCCGGTTAATGATTAGGAGTTAAAAGTTTGAAACTGGGACATCAAGTGTAAGAATATCTATTACATAAAAAAACCGTCCAAGAGCACGTTGGGCCACGCTCAGAGTAGAGTTCCGTAGGCCGTAGGTACTTACCTATCCGTTATAACATCCTTTAAGGGCATTACACCAAAATTGTTGGGAATCTTGGAAACTTTTTGTTTGTTTTAATTATCACCTTAAGCAGACTTAATCATACGATATGTGGCTAACATACGAGTACACGCTCGGTACTTATCGGCTAGGTTAGGAGATGTTTATTGAGTGACCCCGTAAGACCATATTGGAACTTGTACAGGTAAAAATGTTAGTCTGTAATTAGTTAGGTTATAATACAAGTTTTGGATGAAAATCGTAAAGTCTTCCGGCATACAATTTTCAAATAATCTTCACTTTACCGTTTTGTGGACGAAACTGATGCTCATACACAGTATAAACATCAGCTTTCCTGTAATAACGATGCTTTAATAACATGGTCAGACGATCGGGCAGACATGGCGAAACTATGTGGTTTAATTGCGGAACCCTAACAAATATTAAAATAAAAAATATATTTTTATACTTCATTCTTCATTTCATAGCTGAAGGTTGTGGCTGTAGCCTAAAGTTTTAATACAATTTTTATATAGTTGTTTTTCCGCTTTGTTCGATTTTCGACTTCCTTTAGTGCGGCAGAGAAGGTACGACCAGTAATTTCACTTACTTGGCCGTAAGTAAAAATCCTATCCAACTTTAATCAAGTTTCACCAAGCATTCGTCATAACGTGTAATAAAGAAACGCATGCGAGAAAAATTCTTCATATTTTACGTGCGGAGCTATTAAACTAGATTTCATTGAAGCGCAGCGCTTCGGACCCATTCTCCAGGTTTATGCTGTGTATCTATTTGAACAGGCTTTCAACTCAAAAATGCTATTGTTTGATTCAGACCACGGTTTCTGCTGTGATAGATACTTTTATATATGCCTCATAATACAGGAAATATATTATGTATAATGTATATGCTGTAAAACCCCCTATGATAAATACCAGTAAAACCAGGTCTAACCCTAGTGCCCGGCAGTCTTGTTTTTCCAGGCTCCGGTAGCAAGCTATCCTGCTACCAGACGTTGGATGCAACTGGTGAAGGTACATGGATGGCCACCGAGGACTATTTTCGTTATCATTGGACATCTTTAGCGTAGTTTTTGATGATGATGAAACATGAATATAATATGCATAAGCGATACACCAGGTAATTTACTTTGTTAAGTTTTTCACCTCTGTTTCTGTTTTTCTTCCATTGAATCATAAAATGGTGCTTACACTTTTGATCTTGTATTCGACAATATTAAAAATGTAAACACCGCTACTACGATCTACTAATGCGATTAAGTGTAGGACCTAATCTGAATCGCGAAGTGTCCGTTCCATAGAATAACTGTCAGAAACTGACAAGCAGAACCTAAACTAAATCGCATTTCGGAGAAAATGGTAGCCCCCCTGGTGACTTCTGTTTCCCGTCATCATATAGCCGTGTCGTGGTTTCGTGTTGGAAACATGTTCTTCGGGTTTGGTCATTACGCCCTAGGGCAATCAAGGATTCATACAACATTACGTCGCACTAGCGCGCCGCCCGCAGCCGACACAGGCGGGCGGCGGCGCGCGCCGCGCCGGGATTTCTGTTATAAAAATTATAAATTTAAGTCATCCAGTTTTGTGAAAATGTATTGTTTTATTTGCCTCACAGGTGTGATGAAAAACATTGTGTGTGCCACGGCCGGTACAAGAATTATCCACCGCGCCTTCGGCTTGGGCTTTACTTTCACACTCGTCCACAATTTCTTATTTACCGCCCTTAATACACAAGGTACTATTTGAATACATCATTTCTTACCCGGTTTGCAGATAGTACATTCATTGAAGTTCTAAAAGAACTTGGTTACAATTGGTTGTTCATGTTCAAATGTGAACACACCCTTAGTGTTAGCACCATGTCAGTCATGTTGGAATATTATATCAGTATTCTATGAGCCGATTGTTTAAATCCGCAGATAAAATTATCCTTTTCACTATCTTTTTTCAAGTCTTTAGAACCAAAACTGGGAATTTAAAAATCTGCTCTAATGTATAGGTATGTTTAAAGCGTTAACATACCATAACAAGTGCGAAAAAATAAAGTTCGAAACGAGTGGTGATAAATTAATACGAGTTACGAATTTCCTTTTCGATAGGTGACTTAAAAATGACGAGTTCATGCCGTATACTCACAAATCTAATCTTAGTCTTAATGGGTTCCAGAAAATAAATATGTTTTGATTAAGTAATCGTGTAAACTTGACTGTGCGCTGTGTTTTGGCTCAGTCTTCGTGGTGGTTTGCATTATAGTATAATTACTACGGATCAGTGATTCGTAATACATGCGGTATAAAACCCCCTATTTAATTGAAAAATGACATTAAAATAAATGTCTAAAGAGTGGTACCGAGTAGTTTCCGAGTACTGTGGGTCAGGTCCGTCACATATGCATATGATGAGATATCCTGGCGGGTTTTATTACGCCGCAGACGGACGCGGCCAAGTTAGGGAACGTTTCGCACGACTCCAGCTACTTTTAATACCCCGGCTACCTTTATAGCGTCGTGTGAGCAGTTAATTTCGCATTTACCGAGGAAATTAAAATACTTATACTAAACCGTTCTCATTTTATAAAACTTTTATAGACGGGAATGACGTTTTTAGGGATCACACGGAGCGTTATAAAATATTTGACCATTATGGCTTATAAAATGATGTATTATCATTACTATCAAGATAAAATTATCCTTGTTCATAAGCATGCTTATTTTTTGAACGCCACATAAGATACGATAAGAGTTTTTTTTATTTTTTTTTATTTGTTGATTTTATATAATAATCTATATCGGTAACGGTATATAGGTTTGAAAACAATCAATGGCACATATATATTTTTTATAATTTAAATGTTTCTAGAATGTTCTGATTAACATTTGTGGATTTGCGTTTGGCATATTTCTGTGTAGTCAAGGATGGAATAAATTATACAGTAGGATACCTATTTGCGAGTACGATGGGTGCAACGCTTGGAAGGGTAAAAAATTAAAGCTGCCCGCACCGCAATATTCGCAAGTGTAATTGAACGCGTAAAGTTAATAATGTTAATATTTTCCACACTGTAAATATGTAACGAACGCATTGTGCAGTAATGTGACGCCAGAATAATAAAATCCTTTGTTTTCTCTGGGCGTACAACATGGTCTAATTAAAACAAATTGTGCATCATCTGTATGTAACTATGGTACTAAGTACTTACGAAGATAAACAACTTCACGATACGCATAATCGTCTCTCTAGGGTGATTATTAAGATAGCACCGATCGCAATGGAGTCGCACCGCCTTCGAATGGAAAGGTGCCGTCTTGAATGAGACAAAGTGTTAGTTACGATGGCCGTTCGATGCGATTTTAATTCAGCGTGCAAAGGGAATACGTGAGACTACAAGGGGATGCCCTAATGGTCGCGATTCGCTTCACGATATTATTTATTCATGAGGCATTGATGCGACAAGGGTCAGACGATAAAGTACTAATAGTCTTAGCGCTGTATTGCTCGAATAAGTACCTTGGTCTAGAATTTCAGAACAGAAGAATCATTTCGAAGAGGCTTGGTCATAAATTTCATTTTTGACATTAACTTTTAGTGCGACTGTTTTTTTTATTCGTTTCATCTAGTACCTACTCATAAAGATGATTCTAATAAGCTCAGACTAAATAGGGTTACATCGTTGAATTATCAACGTCCTATGGCCATTGACCGCATTCATCAGACCTGCTCCATGATATCAGTGTACTGCATTATCATCTTACTTATACAGTACCGGCCAATAATATATCACATTCGTGACTTTTTGTATGAGCGTGTATAGAGTAAGCGGCACATGTTCGCATGTAGATAGCATATTATTTTGGTACTTTTGCACAGTTTAATGATGAATACTGCAATTAAGTATTGTGAATTGCAATTGGAGACACAGCATATTGCTAAAATAGCTGTAGTAAAAAAAAGAATTTTACTAAGAAATCCATGCCTTACGCAAAATCTCTTTATGAAAAAATCACTACATGATGACCAGTTTTTTCATCGCTAGTGTAAAGGCCTATGCCTAGACTATCTATAGTCGTGAGGTGGAAAGTGTGAAAAACACTTACAAAAATAAAAATAAATTACTGAAAAAAACCTGTATGTGATATAATATTGGCCGGTACTGTAGGTATACTATACAAAGCTTCAGTTCGATCTGTAACTGGGAAGTGGATCAAATTCAACTCGCAAGATTTGAGTAGGGACCTACGAACAAACATACAAACATCGAAACAGGTGAAAGTAAATATAAGCTTAATTAATTTAATTTGTTCTTGTTTTTACCCCATTCAATGTCCTCGTGATTCTTACTCATAAGTAAATATTGTGTATGCTCATATATGAAGGGTCCACGAAACGAACATGTCTAGTCAATTCAAATTACAGAATGAAAAACCACCTTACTTTAGACAGAATAAG